>APFE031332140.1:0-62150 GCA_000404065.3 Pinus taeda
ACTTGGACTGAAAAACTGAAATTTTCAAAGGACTTTGACACAAACAAACTAACTTTTGCAGAAAATAAACAATCTGAAAACTTCACACCAACTAATCACCATCCTTAGAATTATAGCCTTCACCGCGGACCCCAAACTAAGGATGAGAGATCAGTTCACACTTGCTGTAATATGAAAGAAAAATGGTAATTACAATGAGGATGATTAGAGCAGCAATTGCTCAAGCATGATATCTTTTCAAAAGCCGGCCATTCACCGACCCACCGGGACATCCCCTATGCAGATGACAAATCATAATCAAATAGCCACATGCATACACCATGCATGCCAAAATTAGCAAGTAAATAGTACATGCAACTCAGTACCTGTAAATAAATCCAACTATAGCTGCTAATCCCATTGTCCCCTTGTGCTTTCCTACTTTCTTTTGTCGTCTACTCCAAATCCAATGTGCTCGAAGAATGTTCCAAGGTTTCTCTAAGTGTGCAAGAGTGTGTGACAGAGAGAGAATCAAAGAGAGCTCCAAGCTAAAATTGACAAAAAACTCTGAACTGATCCTTAGAAGCATTTTTGTTATTGAGGCCTCTATTTTCTTCATTTTCCTTCTTTTTTCCTTCAATTTTCCTCAAAGGCAATTCTGTGACCTTTCACCTTCCTTTTCTCCTATTTTCCATTATTTTCATAAATAAATGCCACTTTTCCTTTCCAAGGCATTTTCCAGTTCCTTTTCCAATTTCCATTTCCTTTAATTAATAATCAATGATCCCCATAACTATCTTTTTTCCCAACATTCAGCTTGGAATACGTGTCCCATGACCTTGGTCTTATTTTTTCCTTTATTAAATTTATTACATGGATTTTTAACCGGGCCTGTTACTGAACCGTCCCCCTTTGGGGAACACCATCCTCAGTGTTCAATGACACTTATGTATCAACAAAACACATGCTGCCCATGGAGATTTATAACACAACTTAATGTAACATTTACATAATATCATACTACTGAAAACAAAACCAACATATCATGAACACCATACTACTTATTGGAGCTTTATAACACAACTCGATGAAATATTTACTTACAAATTCATATACATAAACATGACCAAAACACAACATCAAAACATATACCAAAATGCATCAGCTCAACTAGCGAATAAAGAAGGATACATAGCCCACATCTAATTAGGCATCTCCTAGGTAGCTTTGTCAGGCCCAAAGTGCTTCCATTGCACTTTAACTTGTTCGATTGCTCGATTCCGAAGCACGAGCATATTTAGATACAAAATGCATTGAGGTTTCAACTATAACTTTCCTTTTGGATCCACTTGTAATACACACCAGCTAATCACATGATCAACATATTTCACATACTTCTTAAGCAATGGCACATGGAAAACATCATGGACTTTCACTCTCGGGGGTAGTGCAAGTCAGTAGGCTACTGGTCCATTCCTCTAAAGAATCTTGAAAGGCTTGCAATACCGAGGTGCCAACTTGGCACATGATCCAATCCTCAAGGAGATCTTCTTGGGCTTGATGCACAAGTACATCGATTCCCCAACTTGAAACTCCTTAAACACCCTGTGTTGATATGCATAACTCTTTTGCCTATCCTGTGCTACGTTTATATTCTTCTTGATTACCTGCATTTCCTATTCCATATCTGTCAACATGTCCAGTCCAATCAACACCCTGTTCATTGGATCGCTCCAACTGATAGGGGTATTACAACTCACCCGTAAAGTGCCTCAAACAAACTCATCCTCAGTGACTCCTGATACCCATTACCAGTGGAAGATACTCCTCCTACCTCCTCTGCTGGTGCATAACATACATCCTCAACATATCCTTTAGAATCCTGTTGACCCTCTCTATTTGTCCATCTGTATGCAGATGATAAGTTGTAATGAAGGCTAACTCTGTACCCAAACCTACAAATTACTCCTTCCAAAACCTAGACGTGAACTTGGAATCTCTGTTTGACACAATATTCTTCGAAACACCATGCAACCTGACTATATCTCTGATGAAGACCTATGCTACTTCACTAGCTGAATTCATAGACTTTACTAGAATGAAGTGAGCTACCTTGGTAAACCTATCAACCATGACCATAATAGAATCATGTTTTCTAGATGTTCTCGACAAACCTATAATGGAGTCCATGGAAATGACATCCCATTTCCACTTTGGAATTGAAATAGGCTATAATAACCCACTTGGATTCTTATACTCTACTTTTTCTTATTGACAATCCAAGCATTTCACAACAAATTATACCACTTCTTTCTTCAAATTCAGCCAATGGTAGAACTTCTTAACCAATATTAATAGCTTTTGATATCCCGAGTGACCTAAATATTACTTGACATGAAATTCCCACAAGATAAGCTTCTTGAGCTCACTGTTTTCTGACACATAGATCTTATCCCTAAAGCTGACCAAACCATCTGCTGTGAGATGATAGTCCACATCCTATTCAGCTATACCCTGCTGTTGTAACCCATGCTTAAGCTACTGGTACCTGTCATCCCGTTGTCATGCATACAAGATCTGATCCTATAAACATATCCCATATGAACTCATAGCTATTACATGATTTACCTGTACTCTTATGCTAAGAGAATTTGTAACCCTGTTCTTTTTTCCCTTAATGTACCTGATCTTGAAGTAAAACTCACTAACTCGTGGCCAACCATCTAGCTCGTTTATCATTCGAATTCGGTTGGTCAAATAAGTATCTCAATCCACTGTGATCACTCTTCAAGATGAAACTCCCGCCAAGAAGATATTGTTTCCACATATTCAATGCATGGACGATCACTTCCAGCTCAAGATCATGCGTCACATAGTTTTTCTCATGCTTATTCAGTTTCCTTGACTCATAGCATACTACGTGTCCTTCCTGCATCAAAACTCTACCAATTCCTCTCTTTAAAGCATATGAACATGCCACAAACTCTTTATCTAGATCTGCAATATTTAGAACTGGAGCATTTGTAAACAATTATTTCAACTGTTCAAAACTTGTTGCACATCCCTCTGTCCATTCAAATTTCTTTCCTTTCCTCTACAATGATGTAATATGATAGGCAATCCATGAGAAGTTATTGATGAGTCGCCCTAGTAACTTTCTAACCCCATGAATGATCTGACCTCTTCCACATTCTTAGGATCTTCCCATTCCATCATAGCTCTTATCTTTTCTGGATCCACAGCTATACCTTCCTTGGAAACCACATGCCCTAAATAATGGACCTTTGTCTGAAAGAAACTGAATTTACTAAACTTGGCATACAACTGATGATCCCTTAGCAATATTCATAATACTACTAAGTGTTTGACATGTTCTTCATCATTCTTAGAATATATCAATATATCATCGATGAAGATTATCACAAACTTGTCTAGATAAGGACACAACACACTATTCATCAATCACATGAAAATAGCTGGAGCATTAGTCAAACCAAAAGGAACTACAACAAACTCATAATGCCCGTAAGTAGTCTGGAAAGCAGTCTTGTAGATGTCCTTTTCTTTGATGCATACCTGATGATATCCTAATCTCAAATCAATCTTTGAGAACATTATTGGTCCCTTCAACTAGTCAAATGAATCATCCATCCTCGACAACGGATACCTTTTCTTAATCATCACCTTGTTCAACTGCCTGTAATCAATGCATAACCTGAGAGTACCATCCTTCTTCTTAACAAACAATATTGGTGCACCCCAAGGTGACACACTTGGCCTAATATATCCCTTGTCAATCATTTCCTTCAACCATAACTTTAGTTCTGCTAAATCTGAAGTGCTCATCCTGTAAGGTGCCTTTGATGTAGGTGTTTCTCCTAGTACCAACTCAATAAAAAATTCCACCTCCTTGTGAGGTGGCAATTTTGAAATCTCTGCCGGGAACACATCCTGAAACTGCTGCAAAATCGAGTACCTCTTGAAGACTTCTACATCCTCAACATCCTTACCTTTATCACTAGAAATATGCACCGTAAATAATACACACCCTTTCCTACGACTACACTTTGATTGCATAGCTATGACCATTCTAACTGATGTAGCCCTCTGCTTACCCCGCAAGATTCTCTATTCTTCGTTATCATCTAAGCACTCAATTGGATTTTCATAACAATCAATCTTAGTCATGTGAAGATACAAGCAATACATACCTAGAAGCATACCATATGATCCCAACAGAAGCACATTTAAATGTGATAATGTAGACATACCATTCAACTCAAGTTTAGAAGCCCTTACCCAATGATAGACTCTTTTCTTGGTACCTATAGCTAACAATACTAGCCAATACTTTGCATTCACTTCTTTATTCAAGCCACACTTATCCGCTAGGTTAGGATTAACATAACTACAATTATATCTAGGGTCAATCAAAATAGTAACAACTTGATCAAAAAGATTACAATCCATCTTAATAATGGATGTCTGGTGATCTACCTTCCTGTTATCCAATGTTGCATAGATTCAAGGAATACTCTGCCCAACATCCCCAACTGTTTGTGCCTCATAAGCACTGTAGATTTGTGGTTTCCCCCCCTGATGATGTGGGAAATATCTCGTGCGATGATCCTTGCCACAAATCCAACACTGTAAAGGCTTCCTGCCATCACCCTTGTTCTGCTCCTCAGACTCCCTATCCTCTATCAACTGTATTGAACTTCTTGTGTGGCACCGTATTCTCTTTATTACCCGTGTCTGATAGTCTTCCTTTATTCTTATCCCATTTTCTTTTAGTCTTGTCATTACCTTTCCAATCCTGTTTAGATTTAGACATGCACTTAGATTTCTCATAACAATGATTCAAATTTCTGATGGCTTCCTCCAACGATCTAGGCTCATCAAGCTTAATTATGTCCTTGAATGCTACCGACAACCCACTAATGAATTTATGGATCTTTGCTTTCTCCTCCTTAGATGAGCACATACCTCAACAACTCCAAGAACTTGCTAGTATACTCCTCGTCAGTCATAGAGCCCATCTAAGCTCATAGAATTCCTTTTCCCTGTCATCATAGTATCTCTTAGATATATACTTCTTCTTGAAAAGTCTCTCAAACTCACTCCAAGTCAACTCCTCTTCTTGAATACCTCTTACATTCTTTACATCTTCCCACCAAATGTCTGCTTTTCCTTTAAGACTGAAAGTAGTTATCATGGCTTTCATATTCTCTTGGTAATCATGCAATCAAAAGAACTTTTTCATCCCAAGTAACCAAGCTTCTGCATCTTGTGACTTCTTCATTTCTCCATCAAATGTAGGAGGCTTTCATTTATTTAATTCCTTTGGCAAGTACTACTTCTCATTTATTCTATATGGATGGCAAGCGTGGTAATGATGTTATCTCTCTGATCCAAAACTTGAATAGAACCCACAATCACTATCCCTCTTGTTAGGTGTATCCATGAACCTACCATCTTTGAATGTATCATTCTTGTCAAACCTGTATCTTGATTGAGAGCTACTACCATATGCACCATTTGTTCTTTCCTCCTGTCCATGACTAATCCTGAGCAACCCCTATCTATGCAAGTTTGACAAAATCTTATGGATAATTGCATTAACCTATGTTTTTTTCTCTTATGCCCTACCAAGCCTCTCATGTGACTAAATTATTCACCTTACAACTCCTTGTCTTTGCTTTCAAACTTCTCAGTTTGTCTGCTATGTGAGGGGAGTACTCATAAACATGATGCCCATTTGATATGTAGGGAGAATCATGTGAACTATAGTCTACCATCTTGCTTTTCATCTTTGATCCTCTACTTCCTACAAACATATAATGTCAGATAACCAAATATAAACAAAATCACATGTACCTCAATGAAGTTCAGGGGAGGTTATCTTGTCTCCACCAATCAGTTAAGATTAACATAACATATGTATATGTATATATATATATAGATATATATATCATGAAATCAAAATACCAACATCATCAACCTATACATGACGACTCAACTACAACTGTGACCAATACCATGCATACATGACAATCACATATACAACAAACATGCATGCATGACAAACACATCCCGCCCATCCAGTCCAAGTGTTGAACCCATGAGCTCTGATACCACTCTGTAACTACCCTCCCATATCTACCTAGCTTCACCGGCCTGCTAGGGTAAACATGAGAGGAGGAGCTACTATAACCTGACTTGACCTCCTAGCTTCATTAAGGAAGTCAAGTTGACAAACTGAAACCTTACTGACCTTCCTTAGGAGCTATAGGACCCCCAAGATCTAAACAACCACTCCAAGTGCCCAAATCCCGAGTTAAATTTCCTTTTCAGTGATATGGACTCCCAACCACAGACACAAAACTACATAAATTTGACTGAAGGCTTCCAGCCACATGCATAAGCTCATAAGGGAGCAACTATAGTCTAATTTTCCCAGTTTTGTGCCTGTGACCGCAAAATATGAGCCACCTTTTTAGGGCTAGTCTCTAGACCACTGCCCAAAACTTTATGAGAATTTCTAGAATAATAAATGATACAAATACAAATCCTTTAAAACAACACTTAGTCAAGAACTTGACTTAACCAAGCTTAACCATGACAATCATTTCATCAAACATTTTGTGAACAAGCTATAAATGCATATTTAAACATAGGGGTCTCATACTTATCTGAAAATCACCAAGAAGGTCTATTGCATTCTTATAATTGGTGCAATAACATCTATTATGTCATGCATTCAATAACCATTCATGTACTAATCAAAACATGTTAAGAGCCATAACTAGAATCTGTTATGAAACCATGCTTATAACTAGCATATAACCAGAATAATAACAATGATAAAAAACCATGAAAGCAACATCATAACAAGTACATTTAATCATAGAATACAAGAGGCAATAAATCTTATTAACATATGCAGAATCTAACCAAGTCATGGACTTCCATGTAGCAACTGACCATAGATTGGGATGAACCAAATCTCTCTTTTAGCCAATCACCTCTATGCCATATTCCAAGCATGAACGTGGGATCTCATGGAATAAACCAACCAACACAAAACTAGGGCTTCCAAAGGCCAAACCACCTCAAACCTCAACTAGTGATTCCACCTCATGGTCGGACATCACTAACATCAACAAATTGGTCTCTACCCAAGTTGTGCAGGGCTCTAGAGCATTTGTTACAACCCGACTCCAGGACTAGTAACTTAACCCACAACTGCAATAGGGCTCTAGAGTGTTTGTCCAACCAAGGCTCCAGGACTAATAACTCAACCCAGCAAGGGCTCTAGAGTGTTTGTCCAACTAAGGCTTCCAGGACTAGTAACTTAACCCAAGCTGTTCTAGGGATTATAGAGCGTTTGTCCAACCAAGGCTCCAACAACTAATAACTCAACTCACAACCATAAGAAACATGAATACCAATCATAAAAAGAAATGGGAAAATCCACGACACCATGGCTATCTAGGAAATAACAAGGCTAGGCAAAACCATTGTCAATCTAGGAAATCCCCCATGCCAATGATAGATCATAACCAAATAATCACATGAATACGCTAGGCATGCCAAAAATAGCAAGTAAATCATACATGAAACTCGGTACCTGCAAAGAAATCCAGCTGTAGCTGTCGATCCCACTGTCCCCTTGCACTTTTCTGCCTTCCTTTGCATTCTTTCTCCAAATCCAATGTGCTCCAAGAATGCTCCAAGATTTCTCTAAGTGTGCAAGGGTGAGAGAGAGAGATAGAATGGAAGATACCTCCTAGCTAAAATTGAAAAAAAAAACTCTGAGATGATCCTCAAAAGCCTTTTTATTATTGAGTCCTCTATTTTCTTCATTTTCCTTCAATTTTTCTCACATGCAATTCTTTGACTTTTCACCTTCCTTTTCTCCTATTTTCCATTATTTTCATAAGTAAATGCCGATAAATTCCACATTGCCTTTGCAAAACCTTTGCTAATTCCTTTGCCAATTTCCATAGCCATTAATTAATCACTAGTGATCCTTGTCACTATGCTTTTGCACAACATTCAACTTGGAATATGTGTCCCATGGCCTTACTCTATTTTTTCCTTTATTAACTTTATTACATGGATTTTTAACTAGGGTTATTACACATTAATCCCATCATTCATTAACATAAAGGAAATAGATCCGTTCTAATTCAAAACCCAAATTACAGTTGTGATATTTCTTAGAGAAATTCATTATAGTTTTTGAAGTTTTGATATTTAAGTCAGGTGAAATTGATGGAATAAATAAGCTTTAGTTGGAACAAAAAAATAAAGAGTTTCCTAGTACCGAATAACATTACCAAATACCTTGTCAACCACTGCGAGTGAACCATGACATCAACACTTGGAGCACCAATTCTATGCCCTTAAGTTGTTTATTATGTCATTACAAGCCTTTGTTTATCTCATTGAGTGTAATCCTACCAAACATGAACACTCACATCACTTGGAAATTTCATTACTATGGCATTGACCTCATCCATTTCCACTAACATGTGGAAAACTACGTTTTAAACAAAATAATCTAGAAAACATACCAGCAATGAATCTTACTTGAAGCAACAAGAAGCATGCACATGCAATCATTCAACTCATTAAAAAGCTTGGATATTGCCTTGTTTGGGCCATCATGGTTTTCAAACAAATGTAGCTATGATTCTTCATCATGGTTCCATATCTGGGAAATAAAAAGTTATTTTTTCGATGAAAACTTAGTATATGACCTTCTAGAATCCAAATTATATCATTATACAAGCTAACCACATGGGTCCATACTTCTAGAATTAGCATCAAGCCCTTAACAACCATGGCATTTATCCAATACATTTATGAATATGAATTTTGGGATGAACCGTCAAACGAACAAAATCCTTGCATAATACTAGTTGAAGATCGAGAGCTGCTAGTAGGCACTCTTCCCTCATGAGCTGAGGCATTTATGCTACTTCCTACTCTTGGAAATGGATTGTGATTAGAAAAAATTACATTAGAGGCTAACATAAATTGGCTTGCATTTGTATAACTTATAGTTGGGATTCTAATGTTTGCCAATAATGGTAAAGAATTAAAGTGGAATTGGATGGTGGCTTGAAAAGCACAACAACGAGTCTTTAGATGTTTGTTATGATCAATAGAAAAACATGATAGCACTGTAAAATAAGGGAAATATAAAAATATTTCAAGCAACCTAAGCCCAAAAATTCAAAAGTATAAATCTAGGATACAAATAGAAAAATCAACTTATTGTAGATTTCAACAAAGATATAAATACAAGGAACATGGCTGAAGTAAAAAAAATCATTTCCTATTGCACGCTCAACCTAAACAAGTGTGCCTGCATTAGAAAATGCTTTAAGGAGACACTTTGTAATTTCCTACTCTACTTTATTTTTTCATCATCGTCATCATAGTCATTAAATACAGGGCAATCTCTCTAGCAGTCAATTCCAAGAGCTAGAAGAGTTCGTAATGAAAAAACTACAGATGGTCTTACCCGAAAGCCACCAACATGGTTATCTCTAAAGGTTATATTCAAATTTGTATAACATAAATTGGAAAATATACCTTATCTCTAGTTGAGGTTCATATAAAAGAGGTGAAAATTTGATTGAAGCGGTGGTATGCTAGATCCCATGTTCAATTACGTTGATAAACTTGTAAATAGTTCAATGTGGAATTTGATGGTGGCTTAAAAAACATAGCAACTGTTGACTTCAAATGCTTGTTATCATCAATAGAAAAGCATGATGACATTGTGAAATAAGGGAAAACTCAGAATCTTTCATGTAACTTAAGCCAAAATATTGAAAAAGTATAAATCTAGGACACAGATAAAAAAATCAGCTTGTTGCATATTTTGACAAAGATAATACAAGGAATATGACCGAAGTAAAAAAATTCATTACCTATAACATGCTTAGCTTGAACAAGTGTACTTGCATAAGAAAGTACTTTAAGGAGATGTTTTGTAATTTCTTGCTTTGCTTTACTTTTTAAATCATCATCATCAGAAATATAGGGAAATCTCTCAAGCATTTAGTTCCAAGAGCTAGAAGAGTTCTGAATGAAAAAACAACATATATTCTTACCTGGAAGCAAATAACATGGTTATCTTTGATGGTTCTCTTCAAAACTGTATAACATAAATTGGAAAATAAACCTTACCTCTGGTTGAGGTTCATATAGAATGCTGAAGAGGTGAACATATGGCTAAAGAGGTGGTATGTTGCACCCCATGTTCAATTATGTTGATAAAATTGTGAAGAATTCAAAGTGGAATTGGATGGTTGGTTAAAAAATGTAGCAACCATTGACTTTAGATGCTTGTTATGGTTAATAACAAGGCATGCTAACACCATAAAATAAGGGAAAGATCAAAACCTTTTAAGTAGCTCAATCCCAAAAAAAATGAAAAAGTATAAATCTAGGATACAAATAAAAAAAATAAACTTATTGTAGGTTTCAATAAAGATAATACAAGGAAGACGATTGAAGCAAAAAAAAAAAAAAAACATTATCTATTGCATGCTCAACCCGGACAAGTGTGCTTGCATTAGAAAGTACTTTAAGGGGATGTTTTGCAATTTCTTTCTCTACTTTGATTTTTCATCATTGTCATCATAGTCATCAAATATAGGACAACCTATCAAGCATTATGTTCCAAGAGTTAGAAGAGTTCTTAATTTAAAAAAAACAAATGCTCTTACCTGAAATCCAACAACATGGTTATCTTTGAAGGTTCCCTTTAAAACTGTATAAGATAAATTGGAAAATAAACCTTATCTTTGGTTGAGGTTTACATAGAATAGGTTAAAATATGGCTGAAGAGGTGGTATGTTGGATCCATGTTCAATATTGCTAATAAAATTGTAACTACAATTGATCTTCTACTTAAACTACGCAAGTATTTTCTTTCATAACATAACTTAAGCTCAAACCTTCATCTAATTTATTGCTAATAGATAATAAATTATTTGTAAAGCTTAGGACATGAAATAGATAATATATGGTATTTGAACTTTATTTTGTACCAAAACAAGGGCAACACCTTTTTCATTTGCACAATGATTAGTATTACCCCATAAAATAACTATTAACACAAACCTCATACTTTTAGGCAGAAAAATGTTCTCATAGGGTGTCGTGTTGGGACTCACCATAGTCAATAAACCAAGTTCATTATTTCAAGCAATCACAATCAACTTTTGATTATCATCAACATGGTTTTCTTGTTCTTTTTCCTTATAAACAAACTTATTCTACATTTTTCATTCATATATGATGACCATTTTTATCTACAAGTAACAATTATATTTCTTCTTTACTTGGAAATTTTGTTATATTCTTTCTGCATCTTTGCTTAGAAAATAATATTGTTTCACTAATCATATTTTGAAGTCTCCACAACTTGTTTATTGTTGAAGAATAGTTGTCACGATTCTCATTGTGAGATTCTCAATATAACTTCCAAGAAGGACAATCAAGTATTCATATTATTCAACTAGGCTAATTTTGGTAATAATCCATTAGCTGATCTATTGGTATTGAAATTATGACCTCAAAGAAATTTTCTAGCTACAAATAAATCATTGCATAATAATCTCTAACCATTGGGTTGCAAATTCCGAGTTGGCATAAAGTTTAATAGATGGTTTTATGTTTTAAATCTATTATGTATTTTCCACAACTCAGTCCAAGATGCTCATGGAACAATTTGCAATAGAAAATTTAACGAGTCAGATCTAGATTTATGATGTATATACCTAGATTTATGATGTATGAGTTAGTCTAGTTCAAACTTAATTGTTTTAATTCCAATGGAAAAGAGGTTGATGCACAACTCTCACTTTTGTATAACCTTTGGTTCTCCTTTATTAGAAGATGTAAAGAGTTTTTGAGGCTGTTAACCATCCAAATTGGGCAAACAATTTTTTTGCGTGGATTCTAAGCATGATATTTTTTGTCAAATTCTCCTCGAACCTTCTGGATTGATTTTTGAGCCATTGATTTCTATTTTGCCTTATTTGCAAGGCATAATATCTAATGAAAGTAAAGATGAAGCTGATTATTTTATTTGATATTCCTATATGGCTCATTTTAATAATGCTCTTTAATATACTGATATAGTAGCAAACTATGAGATTGATTCTCTAAGTTAGATGGGGTAATAAAGAGAATCCCACACAGATCTTTTTGGCACTTACATGTTTCATTTAAGAGAGGGTGCAACTTGTATTGATATTTTTGATATTGTTTTGAAGATTCTTCATTTAATAATGTTGAACCAATGAAAAACCTTCCAATGAGATTGTACAAGACTATTTTTCAGAGCATATAGGGTATGATTATGTTTCTAAACATGTTGGACACCTAATCTGCTAAGGGTTACGGTTTGGAAGTTGAACAATCAAAGGGAGTCCAAGAGACCTTTGAATATGAATCCGAGTCATAACAATGTATTATAAATGTATATCTTGTGAATAGTAAATGAATGTCATGATTATGTTTCATATCTTGTCTCCATTTATGTGTGTGTTTAACATGATATCACAACAGGCATACTTGAACCACTCGTTTTGTGGCCTCTTTGTGCATGTCAGTTATGCCATTTTCTTCTTACTATCCATATCGCTCTATTAATTTACTGTCCGTCAAAAACTTGTTGCCTCTCCTTTGTCAATTCATTGGATTGGAAAAACCATCTATGATGTGCCTAATTGGAATTCATGCACATCGGCTGTAACATATTCTCCTTCCGCTTCCCTCGACTATTTTTCTTTTGGATTCCATATTTCCTGATTGTTGCACTATGCACCTCCAACTAATAATGCTCAATGTTTGTTTTACATAATTTTTCTCTCTGACTAGTAACACTCAAAATTTTCACACTACCTTGTTGCACTCTCGTCAACCACTTGGGCATCCATAGCTCTCTACAATTTACATCGAAATTGTCATCTTGAATACTTATAGGAAACCTAATTTTTATCGATTGAATTCAATCAGTAATTTTTTAATCTCCACTGAGCTAGTGTTGTTATTTCCCGTGCCATACACATTAGAAAACATTATTTCAAGGATTTCAGACTACAGGAGTAAAAAAAAAGAGACACGAAATGACAGAAATCAAGCTAAAGGTCCATTGATATGTAAAGTTCCACATCAACCAGGATTGGTCGTAGTGAGACTAGGCCTGGAAAACCATGTCTTTAGCTTCAACGTTCTTGGTGGAAAGTACCATGTCTACAACTACCATTCTTGACCATGTTGAATGAGTTCATCGAGTCCTAAGTAGTAATTAATTAAAATTACAGAAGGAAAGAACAAGAAGGACACCAACATGTTTGTGGAAATAATTGTCGATTTATTTTAAGCATTTTTCCATAGATCCAAGCAATTTTGCAGGTTAGGTTTCCATTTTCTTGATAAAAACTACTTGAGTTTGGTATTTCATCTTTGTGAGCACATTTTTGGAGACATTCTTAGGAGGTTTTCCTAGGAGCCATCAACAAAGACTCGTGCCTCAATGAAACTGGGTGGCTGATTTGAATAATTTAAAAAAAAAGGGGTTGGAGAAGGTGAAGAGTCACCCTACAGAAGATAATGACAAGGACTAATCACAATTATAGATGCATTAATGTGAATATTCAGTGCAACTTCCTGTCCGAAGGTTGCAACACTGAGGACATAATTATATTTATATTCATTTGGTGCATAAGTCACACTGCAGATGAAACCATGTTGTGGAATGGGTTGAACAACTGTGCCATGGTGGGATGAGTGATGATCCAAGAGTTGTGAGACGTGTGAACTAAGACTTGTGGACAGGTATGAACCTGAGAGCAAAGGCCGATGCAAGTTGTGTATGAGTGCGACAACCCAAGAGCTCTACTCTATATTGCATTTGGCATAGTTGGTTCATCGATTGTAGTTTTGATGGTCATTGTTGTTGCATTGAAAGGTGTATATGTGTGAGGTATATCCATAAAGTGCATTGTTTGAATGTGCGATATATGTTGGGAGTTATACTGGGTGTTTAATGTGCTGGAATGTGCCATATAGGTTTCTTGGCTTGGCAAATTCCTTCCTTTAAATATCATTCCATATAACCCTTTCCATTGTTAAAGGATGAATTGTCTAGGTTTTTATAAATGTTTCTGAGTCATTTTTAATAGTTTTGATTTCAAATAAAATTTAATTTTATAAAATATATATAATTATCTTTTTTCATAAACTTATTTATTTAATGTATTAAAATTGTGTTAAAAATATTGAGTTAGCCCCAATCTCTAAATAAGAGAACCAGGAAATCCCCCAATCGGGGTGGTTAACATGGTAAGAAGGGAAGGCAGTAAAGGGACGAGGGGCAGCAATTATGAGCCACCTCACAGCAAGAGATCATGGTAGGTGGATTATATGTTAGGTAGATCGGGCATCATTTTAAATTACAGTAGGAAGGGCAATATTAAGCTCAGAGGCGGTGGAGGTTATGACGGAGCAATGATGGGACAAGGACCAGGTCGCACAAGGGAAAGCCGTGGAGGAGTGGGCTATTATGGTGAGTGCAGGTGGCAGAGAAAGACGGTGCAGCAGCACAAGAATGGTCGATAGGTGAGAGGGAGTGGATACTGGTGGAGGCATAAGGGAAAGCATGAAAGGAGCGTCCTCGAGGTGAGTGGAGGCATGAAGGAAAAGGTGATAATAGGAGCAGGAGGAATCACACAGGGTCGACCTCCTGGGTTAAGGAAAATCCAGTGTAAGAAAATAGAGGACGGAATGAAGAGGAATGTAATCTCTGAGGGTAGGGGAAGAAGACCATCGTGACCTGAAGGCATTAAGCTGGATCATTAGGAGGGAGAGGAACAAAACCGGGCAAAAATGGAGGAGATATATGACCTGGAACGGGATATTCAACCGCAGATAAGGAAAAGCGAAAGAGGTAAAGGGAGAATTACAGAAGAAACATTATCAGCAAAGGTGGATATAAGAGATAAGAAAATCGAAGACCAGGAAGAGGAAGTAGATACCTGACCACCCGCCAGTGAAATAGGATAGGGAAGCAGGGCAAGGGAATACAATGTAGGTGGAGCAGGATGAGGAAGAGGCCGTAGAGGGAGGAGAGGACGTGGTCAAGCCGGTCATCAGGAATAGGGATGCACCAAAACAGCAGGGAAAAAACGCGGAAGGAAAACGATGAAACGACAGGTGCAGTATGCAAAGATGGCATATGGTAAAGACATGCATGTAGATATTAGCAGGATAATTCAACATTTGGAGGAGGAGGCGATCCAAGAGCAGTCAAAGTCTGAGATGGAGGACTGGGAATATCTATTGCCAGACCCTGGAAACACCAGAGGACGTATGTCCCTGTACAAACAGGCCTTACATGTGTATTGGGTCATGAAGAGGTTGCTAGCAAAGGCCATGGAATTGGCCCAAGGCATTCCAAATCTAAAAAAATAGATGAAGAACCTTCAGATAACCCTTATGATGCAGGATGACAAGCTTGACGAGATACAACAGTAGTTAGAGAAGCTTACTCAGGAAGAAAAAGAGGATGAGCACCAGCCAAGCGCAATGGAAGAATGATTTTTCAAGATATGCCTACTATATCCTTAGTTAGGAAGTTGAACAATATGCTACCCTCTGTTATCTTTTATAATGCAGTTAGCAAACAGTGTTAGTTATTTTGAATGGTTAGTATATAAAGCATGGATAAACAGACTCAATAAATTTTGTTTTGGATGGCTTTTAAGAAATTCAATGGCCAATAGACCCGGTTTCCCTTCGGGGTGGGTTGAGGCCATCGTATGTTTGTACTGGTTTTAACTTGTCCTAATATAAATGGTTCCATCTTAGCTTACAAAAAAAAAAAAGAGAACCACATTTTTTACCATGTTTTAAGAAGGGTGGGGGGGGTGTCGAAATTCAAAATCCATAGGTCAAATTACTAAAAAAAATATTTTTGTCCATTCAAAGCTTGTCCGACCCCACATTTCACACATTAAAACACCATTATATACATTACCTCGAGATGTGTGAAATATTAAATCAATGGATTGTGGGAGCCCAACCCCCCCATCCTCATCAAAATTGTTTCACTCTTCTCCATCTCATGCATTACCAAAGCCCCCTACCTAAACCATTTACCATACACTACCCTCAAACCATTTTAAAACCATTGTTTTGCATTGATTTGAATTTATAAATGTCAGACGTGGTATGCAAGAAAATTTAAAAAATTATAAAGTATGTATCGAAGGCAATAATGGAAGGATAATTTTTATTTCTAAGGCAATAATGGAAGGATAATTTTTATTTCTACTGGAATGCGATTATGGGTGAACGATTGAGGTAAGAGGAAGATGAGTAAAATGACGTAAAATGAGGATATTGTTCCAGAAAAAAAAACTTCAATACAAAACATGGAATTTCCAATGTTATAAAGAAATATTTCCTCCTTATGGAATAATTTTACAAAGGTGAAAATGAAATTTTACAGAGATGAAAATGAAATTTTACAAAGTAGACAAATGAATGTTTTTAGCTATGGATATAAGGAGGAAAATAATTATAAAGAGGAAAATTCTCATGAAGAGAACATTTGGATAATTTATTATTCAAAGTTTTTATAGAAGTAAAAACAGGAGTTGAAAACATCAAAGTTGGATTTGAATAGGGAGACATGGTTTTCAAAACCATGGGGAAGAAAAACAAAATATGGTTTTCACAGAAAAAGGAGAATTATTTATGAAGTTTCATTTCTTCATAAGTATACCAAAAATGGGAAAAACTAAATATGAAAACAATCAATGGTTTGGGTGAATTGTTTTTAATTTCATTTATGAAATTCAGAAACAAATAAATGCTACAATGGAGAAGTATTATAGGACATGGTTTTCAAAACCAAGGATAGGTTTATAGAGCAATATTTTGGATCTAATTTATGAAATTCATGAAGAAAGGAACAATTTTACAAGACAACAAGACATGGATTTCAAACAATGAATGATTCTATGGGATTGAATAATTTGAGGAAATATTTTGATTTTTCATTTATGGAATTCATGGAAATATGGAAATATGATTTTATAAATTTTTGGGAAATATTTTTATCAAAATATCTTATTCCCAAAAATTTAAGCTTTATATTTTTGAAAATTAAAGAGTGACAAAAAAATCAATGATTTCCAAATTATTTTCAAACTTCTTGACAATAATTAAGCACTGAAGGATAATTAAGATAATTTAATTATCAATTTTTTAATTATCAAAGGATAGGCGATTAATCAATTCTATAAAAAGGGATCAATCAACCAGATTATGGGCATATTAATTGAGTTTTAGGGAGCATATTCAACAACCTCTAGATTTTGAAGTAAAATATCAACAGGTAGAACATTAAGGCAGATTTGTAACAAAACATGGGCAATTAGCTTGAAGAATAAAGACAATCAATGAACAATTAGTGATCCATTTTCTAGATTTGAGGGAAAAAATCAACAGTCAAACAATCATTTCCAAATTTACAGGGAAGAATGTTAAACAACTTCAGATTTCTTAGCAGAAGAATCTGAAACTAAAGGATCACTCCCAAATTTAAAGGCAAAAGACTTTCTGTTGTTTCCATATGTTTTGCAGCATATTGTATTTTTAGTTTATTTGATAGGATTTGTTTCCTATAGACTAGTAACAGTTTGAGGAAGATTTTTTCCTATATATATTGTTTCATTTTCATTGTAAAAGGGTTGGATTTTGATGCCAAAGCCCTGCCATTTTTGTAAATAATTTTACTACATAAATTTTAAGTGAAGTATTCCTGCTTTAGTTTCATGATATTAATTGTTTCTCATGTATGTCTTTCCCTATTATTTCACAATTTGTTTTTGCATATGTTCAAGGTAACATAGGAGTTAGGGCAAGGCTAGGTTTGAGTATTAACCTTCCTGACACACTTCTGTAAAGTTATCATCTACACTGAGATTATCTAATTAAACAATATGTTTAAATTAACTCCTTTGTATCATTTAATTGTTTCCTTATGTCATATCTTGACTGTATATCTGTTTGGCTCTAGAATTCTTTTACACGCATCTACTATAATTGATTGATTAAGTATTCAATATGAATGCTTAATTATCTGATTTCTCTTCTATTCCTCCACCAAAGTCTTTAAGCTATGTTTTTCTGTTGGAACTAGACGTTGGCACTTTGATTAAGTTTCATGAAGAGAGGACTTTAATTTTTAGCAAAGATTGGATAATTATCAACAACTACCTACAACAAATAATAGATCTGGCCATTGTGCTTCAAAGATTGTTGTCTAGTGATAGTACACAACGTTAAAAAAAGCCTCGTAACACTTGAGGGATCCCCATTTGGTTCGAGGGCTAGCTTGAACCTAAAGTTTTATCGAGTTGGTTTCTCTGTGCACTTTCACAGCGAAGAAATTCCTTCGAGAAATAGATACAACATTTGGCACTGTTGACAAGGAGTGAAGTGACAAATAAATCTTTTTCAGAGAACTATCAAGACTAGATCTATTCATTGCTAGTGAACACGGAGTAGGTATTTGATATTGGTTGAAATTCCTTCACCCGGAGACTTCACTTTTGTCTATATGGTGATTCCACTTCGTCCCAAATACTGCTAGTTCAAAATGACAAGTGCATATCTTGCTATGATAATGGCATGCAACAACATGTTTTTCTTCCTTATGGGAATGATCAAAAATTTCAAACATCAACAAAGGATGTAATATTCAAATTTCAATTCTAAGTACCAACTACTCAAGGAATTTGAGTTTTATTTTGTAAATACTTTTCATATCTTCAGCTGTATGCAAAGTGATCTGCCAATTAATCCACTTCCCATGTTGTTACACTGAAAATTTGACTAGACCTAATGGTGCAAATTTCCAGTCAAAGTAAAGTAGGAATGGTTGCAGTAGATCAGTCGATTTTGTTTCAACATATTTTGAAAAATTGAGCTTGTGGTTTCCACAATAAAGAAACTTCAATTTGCAGTATATGGATTGTTTAAGTTTTAGCATTGTGAGTTTGCAGTTTGTGGATATTGGTGAAAAACAAAACTCATCATTTTTTTTTATTTGATGATGATTACATAACCCAATGGATTAGGCATGTTGTTGATTTCTAAAATATATCAGTCCTTAGTATGTAGTATTTTTAATGTTGGACGTATTTTCAACAAAGGACTGGTACGAGTTGTTAGTTACAGGTTTCAGATTAAAGTTGAAGATTGCAGTATTTTGATCTATATCAGTTTGAGGAAATCATGTTTCAGGCGGAAAATGATTCATGGTTTTATGGTAAGACTGCATGCCCAACAGATTCAAGGCATAGGTCTATAGGTTCTTTGCATCCCACAGGAGGACATAGTCCCTAGTTGGAGCCTGTGTTGTATCTTTTTTTGACACCTTTAAAAGTTACAATTTTTTTATTTTTGTTTTTATTTTTATTTTTGTTTTTATTTTTATTTTCAATTTGACAAAATTTTCCACCTTCCTTCAATCTTATCCTTGCCTTGGAAAATGCCTTCTTTTAAATACAATTCCATATAAACCTTTCCATTGCTAAATGATGAATTGTCTCTATATTTTTTTATAAATGTTTCTGGGTTATTTTTAATAGTTTTGATTTTAAATAAAATAAAATTGTATAAAATATATATAGTTATATTTTTTATAAAATTATTTATTTAAAATAGCAAACTTACCTTAAAAATATTGAGTCAGCCCCAATCCCTAATCATGAGAACCACATTTGTTACCATGTATTACGGGGGGTCGAACATCAAAATACATAAATCAAGTTAATAAAAATATTATTTTTGTCCATTCAAACCTTGTCCCCACCCCACATTTCACACATTAAAACACCATTATATACATTACATCGAGATGTGTGAAATATTAAATCAATGGTTTCTGGGGGCCCTAGCCTATTTGACTATTAACCAACTCCCCTATAAAGTTGTTTCACTCTTGCTGCTTTTTACAGTTGCCTCCATTTCATGCATTATGGGATCCCCCTCCCCCCCACCACCTAAACTATTTACCATATACTATCCCCCCACAAGACCATTGTAAAACCATTTTTTTACATTGATTCAAATTTATAAATGTCAGCTGGGGTATGGAAAAAAAATTAAAAACTTATAAAGTATGTATCGAGGGCAATAATGGAGGGAGCATTTTTATTTTTACTCGAATGAGATTATGGGTGACAGCTGAGGTAAGAGGAAGCTAAGTAAAATGAGGATACATGTTCCAAGAAAACACTTATGATCCAAGTGGATATTGGTGGCCCACTTGAACACCCACCGTTGTTTCTTTTCAGTTTCCTTAGTTGTAGCACAACTTACTATTTTTGGTAGTTTTTCAGGTCCTAAACTTCTAGAGCCATTTTGAGGGACTAAAAGACGTTTTTAGGGAAAATAGAGAGACCAAAAGAGTCCCAAATTGATTTTCTTGTTTTTTTTGGCCTCCCCTTTCAGATATTTGAAAGGGCGTATTATGATATCCAAACAAAGATCATATGCGAAAGTTACGACCCCACGAAGTTGATGTACCAACTTACTCAAATGGGGCCCAAAGTTTTGGCGCTTCATCTCCTAGGGTTAGGTTTCTGGATGTCTAGGGTTTTCCATTATTTATCAATAATAAATAGGCCTTTGATCCTCATTTTAACTCATTTTAGAGGCATGTAGCCACCACATTTCTTCTCAGAGATAAGTTATCATCGCTCGAGTTAGTTTATTTTCCATTTTTTTATGTAAGCATATTTTAGTTCTTTGATATTAATGAATTGAAGTTTTATTTCAACTGCATCTTTGTGTTTTGTTGCATTCCTGGATAAGTCCAGATCATTGGTATTAGATTAGTCTACTCTTTCTCTATTTTTCTTTGCATGTCCTCAATGAGGTTAGGGTGTAAGGAGTTAGGGCTAGAACTGGTTGAACCTTTGAAAGCCCAGCCTTGCAAACCCTAACGACCTCCAATGGTAAAAGAAAATAAAGACAAGGGGGCATGATATAATTTCAAAATATTGCTCAAGAAAGCCCTCGAGAGACAAAGGAATGCGATGATGGATAACTTTTCCTAGATCCTTCAACGACTACCCATAGGCGACACATATTCATCAAGCAACCACTCTAATGGCACCACTCCTTTTAAGGTATAAGTTAACTTTAACATTCCTATATTTGAAGGACAGATAGTTGCAAATGCCATAGATAGATGGTTAAATTTGTTGGAAGGATTTTTTCAGTTCATAACTTTTCCAATCGGGAAAATATTACTTTTTCACTCCTCAAAGTTGCCCCACATGTCAAGGACTAGTAGGAAACCTACTGTGAACAAAATGACGAGAGGGAATCCTCATTATTTTTAGCCACACACACTTAGATTTATTTCTAAGACACCATCAAGGAACAATATTACCTTATCGGGAGCTATGAGGATAAATACATAAAGTGGACCACACTGCGTTAAGGAAGGGGTCAATATGTACCAAATTTCACAAATGTTTTCCATTCCATTCCCGTGAAGCTAGGTATCAAGGATTCTGAGTGGAATTTGGTACTCAAGTACTGCGACTGTCTACACAAGTAGATCCAAGATGAGATGGAGTTCCTGGAAATTTCCTCATTTGGTTCTTCCTATTGATACACTATCAAGATTGAGCATAAATTTAAATAGAAGAAGTGAGACTTTGGACATACGAATATGAAGCAAGGGAAAGGCACCCCCAAACTGTAGACCAAAGGACAAAGACAAGGCAGGGAGACCTAAAACAACTCATCGAAGCTGTAAGAAAATAAAAACACCACGAAGACAAAGAAGGACACAAGGATATGGTGTGAGTTCCATAAGAACCCCACTAACAACACAAGTTAGTGTCAAGCCAAGTAGTCACTAGTGGTCAAACTAAAGGCTTCTGAATTAGATGCATGTTCTAACACTAAGTTATAAATTGACAAGGGTAATGAAAAAGGGAAGAAGCTTATCGATGTAGATCTTAGTGCCACTGTTTCCACCACTAAGATCCAAAAGGATGAGCCCAAAGATCTAGAGGAGGGGGAGAAAATCTTCTACTCACAGATGTGGATGAAGGGTTCTTTGTTGCAGTTCATTATCGACATTGGAAGTCGAAAGAACCTCATTTTAGTAGAGTTTATGAAGCGGTTGGGCCTACCAAACACACCACATTTGCAGTCGTACTCCGTTAGGTGGATTCACCAAGGGAGAGATCTTCGTGTCATTCAACAGCACCAACTTCCCTACAACATCCAACCCTTCACATATGAGGTATTGCGTGATTTTTCACCTCTTGAAGTTTGTGATGTCTTATTAGGTCAACTATACTTATGGAAGTGACATGTTGTGCATGAGTCTAGGCCTCACATTGTTATTATTACTTTGGGCAATAATTTGTACATGATACTCTAGGTAGCACTCCCTACCACTATTTCTTTAATAACTATGAAGAAATGCAGTAAGATCATTTCCTAGACTGGGAAATTTGTTTTCCTCATGAGCTTCCCTTAGGGAAAGAAGAATATTGTGGCCATAGCCTCCAGACAAGGCTCCTTCGCACGATAATAGTAGATGGACAAGGTTGTAGAGGAGTATAGAGACATTTTCACCTCACTCATAGGGGTACCTCTACACTATCAGGTCAAGCACTCCATCGATCTGACTCCGGGCACGCCGCTACCTAATGTACCAATCTATACCCTCTATTCTGGGGAATGATGAAATCAAGAGGCAGGTTCAAGAGCTATTGCATAAAGGGCACATCAGACCAAGTTTTTCACCCTATGGGAGCTCGATTGTTTTGCTATAGAAGAAGGATGGGACTTGGAGACTCTGTATTGGCTATCAAATACTAAACAAGATCACCTTCTAGAATTGGTATCCATCCCACAGATTGATGACCTTTTGGACCAGATGAAGGGGGGAAAATATTTCAGTAATACTGACTTGAAGTCTAGTTATCACTAGGTATCGATCGAACCCTCCAATGTGTGGAAGATTGCCTTCAAATCCAAGGAGGGCCTTTTCGAATGGCTGGTCATGCTTTTCGTTTTGATGAATGCTCCCACAACCTTGATGAGGTTGATAGACGACATCTTGCGACCCTTCACCAACTCATTCGTGGTAGTGTATTTGGATGACATTATGATCTTCAGTCAGAGTTGGTAAGAACACCTCCACCATATGTGTTGGGTCCTCCAAACCCTGTGGCAACACAACTTGTGTGCCAATTTCGAGAAATGCACTTTTGGTATGACCTAGGTTCAATATCTAGGGTACATCATTAATGAGCGGGGTGTACATGTGGACCCAACCAAGATGCAAGTTATTTGGGATTGGCCAGCCCCAACCACTCTAATAGAGCTCTACAGCTTTTCGGGTCTTGCCAACTTCTACTAGAGGTTTGTGTTGGGGTTCTCTCATATCACTTGGCCTTTGAGTCAAGTCACCAAGGGAGGAGCGAAAGAAAAGTTATTTTGGTATAAATCCCAATAGAAGGCATTTGTAGAGTTGAACCATCATCTCTTCTTTGCAATAGTGCACACATTACCAGACTTGCAACAACCATTTGAGATCGAGATAGATGCCTCTGACTATGTCATTGGTGCAGTTCTTACTCAACAAGGGAATCTAGTGGCATACCACAGCGAGACACATTCAGACACAGTCTGAAAGTATCCCACCTATGAACAAAGAGATGTATTCCATTATGCAATCTTGTTGACAGTGGAAGCATTACATTCTGGGGAAGGAAACAGTATCCACAGACCATTGACCCCTGAAGTTCATATAGACACAAGGAAAGTTGCAAAACAATCACTAATAAAAATGGTCCACATACCTTCCAGAGTTCTATTTGAACATTAAATACAAGAAGGGAAGAACCAACAATGTTGCAGACTGTCTCAACCAGCCACTGATCATGGTGCAGACCACTATGCTCGACTCTTATGGGAACGAGACTGTGGGGTGGCTGCATATTTACAAGAGTGATCCACAATCGACAAGACATACCAGGCGCTCTTGGAAGGCAAGAAAATTCCAAAATTTAACCTCTAAGATGCACTATTATGCCACATTGGACACCTTTGTGTTCCTTCAAGCGAGAATTCCAAGATGATTTGGGAGGTGCACTGCAGTCGGGCCGCTGGATATTTCGAGGTAGAGAAAATAGTGGTAGTTTTACAAAAGTATTTTTATTGGCCATACTTTCGACATGATGTTGGGAAGTACATCAGATCCTGTACTTCCCGCGCCATTGGGAATCCATGTCCATGGATTACATGTTAGTTCTTCCTTCTACTAAGCATGGCAATACGTTTTCGTGGTCATTGGTAGATTCTCTAGGATGGCCATTCTGGCAGCCTACAAGAACAATATCATAGTAGAAGACACTGTTAAGCTCTTGTTTGAACGAGTGTGGGTACATTATAGGATCCAATAGTACATTATCTCATATCAGGAAAATAATTTCCTAAGTACAATTTGGTCAAGTCTCTAGTCGACGTTGGATACCAAGCTTACTAAGTCCATGGCTTTCCACCCCCAAATTGATGGCAAAACAAAGGACATCAATAGGATGATTGTACACATTTTGCATATGTACAACTTGAAGCATCCAGACACATGGGACTAAAGCCTCTCCTATGTCCAACACAGCTACAACAGAGCTCTCCATAGCTCAACTAGCCACAACCCCTTTCAGGTGGGGTTGGAATTCTAGCCACTATGTCCCATCGATGTGGCCATACCATTTACAACTACTTAGGTAGATTCGAATCATGTCCATTATGAAGGTTATAATGGTAATAGCTTCATTGAGCACATTCAACGCATCCACCAATAGGTCCATGACATATTGGACAAAGCAAATGCTAAGTACAAGAAGTTTCATGATCAGCATCGAGTGCCACACAAGTTCTAGTTGGGCGACAAAGTTTGGTTACATTTGCAGAAGGAGTGCCTCGCTAGGCCCCACCACAAGATTTTCCCATTATGATATGGGCCTTACACCATCACTAAGGTTATATGGGATAATTATTTTGAGCTAAACATTCCACCATTCCTTTTCTTGCACCCAGTGTTCAATATGGACCATCTTTGAACATACTTTTCACCATTACTGGACACATCCACCATTGCAAAACAACTCACACTAATAGAGTTAAACCCAGACTACATGGAACAGACCATAAATGATCAGATCATAGACAAGCAGATCAAGAACACTTTCCAACATAAAATCCAATTATATTGTGTTGTCAAAGCTGTCCAACCCCTACACCAAGGCGAGTGGCTCACCAGGGACCAAGTTCAACAGATGTTCCCCCATCTCATGGAGGCACTCAATGAAATGGGGACCATTGCTTCCTAAGGGAGGAAAATTCATCCAGGTGGATATTGGTGTCCACCTTCCTATTCCACTTGGATCCTCACTATTGATTCCTTTCAATTTCCTTAATTGTAGCACACCTTACTATTTTTGGCATTTTTTCGGGTCCTAAATTTCTAGAGCCATTTTAAGGGGCTAAAAGACATTTTTAGGGAACATGGAGAGTCTAGAAAAGTCCCAATCTAGTGTACCTATTTGTTTTCGGCCTCCTCTTTGAGATATTTGAAATGAGGTATTATGAAGCCAAACAAAGATCGTATGCGAAATTTATGACCTCAGGAAGTTGATGTACCAATTTACCCAAACAGGGCTCATAGTTTTGGCGCTTCATCTTCTAGGTTTATTTCTTTGGATGTTTAGGGTTTTCCATTGTTTCTCAGTAATAAATAGGCATTTGAGCCTCATTTTAACACAGTTCAAAGGCATGTAGCTACCACATCTCTTCTTAGAGATAAGCTAACATCATCCGAGCTAGTTTATTTACATTTTTATATGTAAGCATATTTCAGTTCTTTGATATTAATGAATTGGAGTTTTATTTCAGCTACAACTTTGTGTTTATGTGTATACCTATATTTTTTTGCATTCCTGCATAAGTCTGGATCAACTTCAATACAAAACATGGAATTTCCAATGTTATAAAGAAATATTTCCTCCCTGTGGAATAATTTTACAAAGGTGAAAATGAAATTTTACAGAGAAGACAAATGAATGTTTTTAGCTATGGATATAAGGAGGAAAATAATTATAAAGAGGAAAATGCTCGTGAATAGAAAATTTAGATAATTTCTTATCCAAAATTTTTATAGAAGTAAAAAGGGGAGTTAAAACATCAAGGTTTTTACAGAATTAAAAAAGGGAGTTGTAAAGGGAGACATGGTTTTCAAAACCATGAGGAAGCAAAAAAATAGATGGTTTTCACAGAAAAACAACAATTATTTATGAAGTTTCATTTATTCATAAGTATACCAAAAGTGGGAAAAAACAAATATGAAAACATTGAATGGTTTGAGTAAATTGTTTTTAATTTCATTTATGAAAATTATAAACAAATAAATGTTATAATGAAGAAGTATTACAAGACATGGTTTTCAAAACCATGGATGGGTTTATAGAGAAATATTTTGGCATTTGATTTATGAAACTCATGAGGAAAGGAACAATTTTATGGGTCAAAACAAGACATGGATTTTTTAAACAATGAATGGTTTTATGGGACAAAATCATGTGAGGAAATATTTTGAGTTTTCATTTATGAAATTCATGGAAATATGTAAATATGATTTTATAAATTTTTGGGAAATATTTTTATCAAAATATGTTATTCCTAAAAATGTAATATTTATATGCTTGAAAATTAAAGAGTGACAAAAAATCAATGATTTCCAAATAATTATCAAATTTATAGACAATGATTAAGAACTCAAAGGATAATTAAGATAATTGAATTATCAAAGAATTTTATCAAAGAACAAGAGATTAATGAATTCTATAAAAATGGATCAATCAACAAGATTATAGGCATATTAACCGAGTTTTTAGGCACAAGCTTCAAAAGCCTCTAGATTTTGAGGTAAAATATCAACATGTTGGAGATTAAGGCAGATTTGTAACAAAAAATGGGCAACCCATTTCAAGAATAAAGGCAATCAATCAACAATTAATGAGTCAATTTCCAGATTTGAGGGAACAGAATCAGCAATCAAACAATCATTTCCAGGGCATAATCTTTAAGAACTTCAGATTTCTTAGTAGAAGAATAAAAAACTAAAGGGTCACTCCTAGATTTAAATGAATAAGACTTTCTGCCATTTCCAAATTTTTTGTAGCGTATTGTGTTTTTATTTTATTTGATAGGATTTATTTCCCATAGACTAGTGACATTTTGAGGAATATGTTTTCCTATATATATTGTTTCATTTTCATTGTAAAAGGGTTGACTTTTGATTTCAAAACCCTGCCATTTTTTTAAAGACTTTTATTACAAGATTTTTAATTGAATTATTCTGGTTTTAGTTTCATGACATAAATTGTTTCTTGTGTATATCTTTCCCCACTATTTCATAATCTATTTCTACATATGTTCAAGGTAACATAGGAGTTAGGGAAATGCTAGGTTTGAGTATCAACCTCCTTGGCAACCCGCTGCAAAGTTATCATCTACACTGAAATTATCTGATTGAATAGTTTGTTTAATTATTTCCTTCTTTCATCTCTTAAATGTATATCTATTTGGTTGTATAATTCTTCTACACACATATACTATATTTGATTGATTGAGTACTTATTATGAATACTTAATTATCTTATTTCTCTTCTATTCCTCCACCGAACTCTTTAAGCCATGTTTTTCTGTTGGAACTCGACATTGGCACTTTGATTAAGTTTAATCAAGAGAGGTGCAAGAGAGGGCTTTATTTTTTATTAGAGATTAGATAATCATCAGCAACCACCTGCAACCAATAATAGATATGGCCATTGTTTGTTGTTCTATTCAACAACCCCCCGATTTGTTAATATAATATATAATATTCTATTAATAAATGGGGACCCTTAAAAAATCCTTCCAAAAAATAAATTTAGCATTTAGGCATTTTCTTGTTAAATTTTTGGAATAAAGCAAGATATCAAGACAAAACCCTTTGAAAGCTAGCAAATGCTCACCAATTTTTGCATGTCACACGACCAAGTGTGTCAAAAGAATTGTTAACAAATGAAACTCGCGAAAAGCGATCGAAAGGGATTATTGCGCTTAACCTAGATGTTATTAGGATTTTTCATTTAAACTAAGTCCTAAGGCATTTTTATTAAAATAAGGCCCACATTGCATATTGCCACTTACAAAGGGCACACCATCACAAAGTATCTTTAACCATGCGAAATGCGATATTGCAATGACACAGTCAACCTTAGCACATCACATTAGAAATACTTAAGAAAGGTCTGAAACCTTATTTCTTAGAGAAAAAGAACAAAGGATTATGCTATTGGAACAACAATTAGAGCAAGAGAAATCTAACCAGCAAGCAAAGTTACAAGTATCCAAGCTCCAACAGGAATTTGAATAGATGCAAATACAACATCAAACCATCCTAATGGAAAGATATGTGCAAATACAATCTATGACAGATAAGTATAAATACAATCTGCAAATCGATGAATTCATAAAAGAAGCATTTAGTCTTAACTCCCAACTATTGCAGAAAAAGGAAGTTCTATGGCATAAAATCTCGTAAATAAGTCCTTATTGCGAGATCAGTGATAAGATAACAAGCCAAGTTGTTGACAATTGGCTTGAGTATTAAGAAATCCATAAAAGGATTTCTGATTTTATCACCTAGCAAGAATCAAAAGATGGGAGGAAGGCTGATCTACCAAAAATGGAGGAATCACATAAAGACATCTTATTCACAGATTAGGATTCTCAGCTCAAGCAAGCAGAAAGGAAAACAATGGTCACAGAAGCAGCATCAAACAACATCATTGAAGCCATCAATGAAAATCTACATGTCGCCAACATGGTTGTAAAATCGATACCATGATTTCTTCAAAATGCCAAAAAATTAGAGCAGTACTGGAGACAGGCGGCAAAGGAAAAGGAGGAGGTGATCAAACAAATGAGCAAGCTAAACTGGGAAGCATACAGGAAATTCTTAGTCAAAACATATAGCTAATGGATGACCTTGCGATGCCTAACTACGTCCACTCAAAAAAGGTGCCAACAGTGACCGACGCTATATTTGCTAAATAGTTAAAATCTGCGATCAGCCAACTGACGCAGCTCAAAGCAATGACAGATATCTGCGATCTCAAAGATGGAATGCAAAGGAGTTAGTCACTTATTTTTATTTCTATTATAGTTTTATTTCACATAATATGAAGAAGGTTGTTTAAACCTCCTCAGTTACTTTTGTCATAATCCATTGTTAGGACCTATAGTTTAGTATTTAAACCCTCTCATGCATTTAGAGAAGGATCTAGAATTTTATTAAAAACATTTGCAAAGAATGCACCTCTGTAAGTTTTTGAATGCCTTGATGAAATTATGGAACACAGTCATTAATTTTGATTATCAAACTACTTTCCTTTGTTAATGCACTATTGTATGCTTGGAGAATAATTTGATTTGAAGAAAGGAGCTGATCTATGTCATTAGTCAAATGAGCAAAACCTCACGCATGGTACTTTTATCTTGTATGATCATTTCTATTTTGTTTAATTAGTGATAACATTTAGTTTTCATGAATTATATATGGAATATGTTCTTTATGTTATGTGTTGATTGCACTATTGTATGATGCCTAGATGAAAGTGTTTAATCTCATATATGATCATTTTTATATGCGATATAATTTATACATTTCTTTGACTAACTATTTAGTCAAAGAATTATCTTTACATGTTATCATCTATGTTTAATACATGAATGATATTTATTATCATATGTTAAACATATATCATTTTGGATCGCATATCGCTCACAGTACCTGGGCTTATATTAGATTAAGTTAGCTAGAGATTTTCATGCTAGAATAAGTAATTTAGTGATCATTATTCTTATTGCAATCGTTTGAAAACCACCCGCTCTCATTTTAAAACCCATTATGGGAAACCAGTCACATCATCCCTAGTTGGTGCCTCCACTTCAAATGGAAAAGGAGTTGTCTTTAAGGTCCAGACCGGGTGGTTGTCCCCCATGTTGGAGTAGCAGAATTCTGAGGATTCAACATTTCGGTGCTAGAAGGAGGGAATCCGACTATGAATGGCATATAAATCTAAATATCAATTGAAAAATGTTCATAAGAGTCAAAACTACTGCACAAATTCTACTTCTTCTAGATCCCATTCAAAATCTCTGGATCAGAAATATGAATTTGCAGAAACATATCCCTCATTTCCTTAAGTATTAAGACAACCACCTTCTTCAAATTACACTCTTGAGTCTCCCAATATTCACTCTTTGATACAAAAATTGGAATAGGTCTCCATTTCTACTGAGAAACCTGAAGCCTCTGAAGAAAGCGTCAATTCCTTATTATGAGTGTAGGTTTTAACCCCGTATAGAAATTACCTACATACAAATTCTAAAACACAAAAAATAAATAATGCGAGAGCGTAACACATAAAACACATATACATGGAGATTTTCCCCTGGATCCAAAAACCGAGACTACCCACATGATTTTTCATTATGTTCCTTTCAATTTTAAATACATATTTATACATGTCGAGTCATCCAATACCATGAACCGAAAACCATCACGTCCAAAGCCATGGACCAAAAACCATCGCATCCAAAACCATGTGCGAAAAACCATCGCATCCAAAACCATGTGCGAAAAACATGAACAAAACCATAGGTGGGTCCACCCAACCTAATATAGGGTCCAAAACAAAAAATTTATGGGGCGTTGCCCTAAACCCCATAGAGTGGGGTTACCTACAGCCGTCAAACCCCCTGTGACACCCCGATATGCAATCGGCACAACAAAGGGGGGGGATTCGCGCCCTGCCTCCCCCCCAACCCCCCGATCAACTACATGGGCTAGTCATGGAAAGAATATAACACAACCCAACATTCTCCCAATTTTTTTTTTCTTTCCATATGGGGCCACAAGAGAAGTTAGTCATTTATCCATCCCTGCAATGCCCATTGTTTCTCTACACCAACAGAACTTCTCAAAGCTCATAGATTTTGTTAATGCATCTGCAGTATTCTTCATAGTGTCCACCTTTACTGGAAACACCTTTTTATCTTCTATCGTATCCCTCACAAAGTGATTCTGAAAATCAATGTGATTTGTCTTTGAATGATATTCAGGGTTCTTTGCCAAGAAAATTGCACTTTGGTTGTCACAATTTATCCTTATATCTCCCTGTACTGACCCCATACTTGAACACAATATCTACAACCAAACTATTTCCTTGCTTACATGAGTGGCTTCCATGTATTCTGCCTCTATAGTTGATAGTGCCATTATAGATTGTTTCTTACTCATCCAACTGACTGTACCTGCCAATCGGTTAAACACATACCCACTTGTAGATCTTCTCTGATCTAGATCTCCAGCCCAGTCTACATCAAAAAAGCCATGAATATCCAACACTCTATCCAATCCTGGTCTTCCTTGGTAGCACAAACCATAATTACTAGTGCCATGCAAATACCTGAAAACCTGCTTCACTACTATCCAATGCTCCTTTCCTGATTTTGACATAAACCTACTCAATACTCCCACTACATGTGCAATGTCTGATCTAGTATAGACCATTGCATACATCAGGCTACCGACTACACTTACATATGGAACACGGGACATGTCCTCTTCCTCTTATTGTGTCTTAGGACACTGTTAAACAGATAAATTTACACCTATAGGAATAGGAACCTTCACTGGTTTACTATCCTGCATATTAAATCTCTGCAATATTGTCTTGACATACTTCCTCTAGTTTAACCAGAGCTTCCTCTTTGCTCGTTCTCTTTTAATTTCCATGCCCAAAATATAGTTTGCAGCACCAAGATCTTTCTTGTCGAATTTGGAGGACAATTGGGTCTTCAAATCCTAGATAATTTCTTTGTCATTTCCAACCAGCAACATATCATCCACATACAAGACCAAATAAATAACACGGTCACCAATTAAATTAAAATACACGCAGTGATCTGCTTTGCATCTGGTGAAGCTAAGTCCCCGTATAAATGTATCAAATTTCTAATTACATCCTTGCAAAATGTTTTAACCCATACAAAGACTTCTTTAACTTGCATACCAGTTCTTTCTTACCCTTCACCACAAAGCCTTCAAGTTGATTCATGTAGATCTACTCTTCTAGATCCTTGTGAAGAAATGTTGTCTTCACATCCATCTGTTCTACCTCAAAATCAAAAGCAACAACAACAATTAAAAGTAATCTAATAGAAGTTACCTTGGCAATAAGAGAAAAAATATCACCAAAATCAATTCCCAACACCTGCGAATAACCTTTTTCTACCAACCGAGATTTGTATTTCTCCACTTTTCCTTCTACATTTGTCTTCTTCTTGAACACCCATTAGCTGCCAATGGGTTTCCTTCTAGTTGGCAACTCCACCAGATCCCAAGTCTCATTTTTGAGCAAATATGCCATTTCATTAGCCATGGCCCCTTTCCAGAGTTTTCCATCCTCTAAATCTACTGCTTCCTTCACAGTTCTGGGATCATCATCAATAATAGATAAAGAAAAATTTAAACAGAAAGTAGATGGACTATACCTTTCTAGCTGCCTTATTTCTCGAACTGATCTTCTCACAACTGTAGGTTGTGGCTCTTCATCTTCTAATTCCTCCTCTTCTGTAGAGTCTGATTCTTCCTCCTTTAGCTCAAACTATATATTCTCAGGTTCCTTTGGTTGGAATTCATGTTTAATAACATTTTTCAGCTCTCTGAACACCACATCTCAACTGTACACAACCTTCCTTGTTATTGGGTTCCAAAGCTTACAAACCCTCTAAACCATCATTATACCCAATAAAGATGCACTTTTCATATTTACTATCCAACTTGGTTCGTTTCTCTTTTGGAACATGCACATATGCATCACATCCAAATACCCTTAGATGTGAAAGAGAGGGTTTCTTACTAGTCCATACCTCTTGTGGAGTCTTATCCTCCAACACTGATGAAGGTGACCTACTGACCAGGTAACATGTAGTCTCCACTGCCTCTAACCAGAATTCCTGTCCTGACCCGGAACCACTGATTATGCTTCTTGCCCTTTCCATCAACCTCTTGTTCGTTCTTTCTATAACTCCATTTTGCTGAGGTGTATATGGAGTAGTCTTTTGATGTGCTATACCACACTTCTTACAAAATTATTCAAATTCCTTACTACAAAATTCAATTCTCCACCATTATCTGTCCTCAGTACCTTTATCTTCTTCTCTATCTGATTTTCCACCAGAGCCTTAAATTCTTTAAACCTGTCAAAGACTTCAAATTTCTTCTTAAGGAAATATATCCATGTATTCCTTGAGAATCATCTATAAATGATACATAGTACACAGACTTACCCAGTGATGGAACTTTCACAGGTCCAAACACATCACTGTGCACAAGCTCTAATATTTGTTTCGTCCTCTTACCACCAGAGGGGAAACTCAACCGATTCTGCTTCCCATATACACAATTTTCACAGAAATCAAAATCCAGAGAGCTATTACTCATACCTTCTACCATACCTTTACCATGAAGTATTCAAAGGCCCTTCTCTTGAATATGTCCAAGCCTTTGATGCCACAGCATGGTCTTCTCTCCAGAGACCACTAGATTTTCTGCACCGCTTTCGGGAACCAAAGAACTGTTGCACCCATCAACAATTGTGCTACCTTGCAGCTTGTACAGAGTTCCAATCTGAACTCCCTGCATCAATACCAATGCTCCCTAAACCGTCTTGTAGGTATCCTTCTAGAACACTATTTTTACACTTACATCATCCAACTTGCTTATAGAAATCAGATTTCTGGCCAATGTAGGAATATGTAGAACACCCAAAAGTGTTCTAACCCTTCCACCTTGCAACTTCAAATTTACTTTTTTACGACCAACGATTCTAGCCTTCCTATCATCCCCTAAGAAGACATCACCACCATTGTATTTCTCATACTCGCAGAACCACTCTCTATGGGGAGTGAAGTGAAAGGATGCACATGATTCAATCAACCATGCCTCATGATCTACATGTGTGCTTGAAGAAGCCAAGTACACATCCCCACCTTCATCTGCGGTGGTTTTTGCCTCTACAGAAGGAGCATCATCAGATACCTTTCCTTTATCAGGAGCTTTAGATTTACAGTCATTTTTGTAGTGCCCTTCCTTTCCACATTTCTAGCACACCACCTTTACAGATTTTCCTAGAGATTTAGATCTCCCACTCGATGACTTTTTTTTTTTTCTGTTCTGGGACCGTCCTCATACAGAAAAGGCATCACCATTCTGGCTCTCCATATTTTTCCGTCTCATCTCCTCCATCAACAAGGATGAGACTATTTCATCAAACTGCAAGGCAGTTTCATTGCTACCTATTGCAATAACTAGACTATCCCATGAATCTGGTAGAGAACACAACAAAATGATGCACTTTTATTCATCTAAAATTTTAATACCAACAGATAATAACTGACTTACCATAGTATTAAGTGCGTTCAAACGCTCTGTCACTGAGTCTCCATCTTTCATCCTAAGGTTATATAGCTTTTTCCGCAGGAATAGTTTATTCACCAAAGACTTAGATTGGTACAAAGTCCCTAACTTGTCCCGCAAAGCCTTCGCCGTATCTTCCCCTGATACATTCAGAGACACACAATCATATTGTGCTCTTTTCCTTCCGATCCAGATTCTTCCATTCTTCATCGGACACTCCCGTTGGTTTAGTACCCAGATCTACCGCGATCCACTAATCTTTATCCACCAGCAAATCCTCCATCTTGAGTTTCCACAATTCGAAATTCTGACCATTAAATTTCTCGATCTCTATCTTTCCACTGCTCATCATTTCTTTCACCACTAGAATCGATCTCGCAGATCTCCCACTGAACATGGTCTACCACAGGCCCGAGCGAAACCTCTCAGCAACAAAGGTGTCCCCTTGAAGCCAAAACAACTTTGATACCAAATGTAGGTTTTAACCCTGTACAAAAATTACCTACATACGAATTCTAAAACACAAAAAATAAATAATGTGAGAGCATAACACATAAAACACATATACATAGATATTTTTCCCTGGATCCCAAAACCGGGACTACTAGCTTGATTTTTCATTATGTTCCTTTCAATGTTACAATACATATTTATACATGTCGAAGCATCCAATACCATGGACCAAAAACCATCACGTCCAAAACCATGGACCAAAAACCATCGCATCCAAAACCATGTGTGAAAAACATGCATAAAACCATAGGTGGGTCCGCCCAACCTAACATAGGGTCCAAAACCAAAATTTTTTGGGGCATTGCCCTGGACCCCATAGAGTGGGGTTACCTGCACCTGTCAAACCCCTTGTGACCCCCTGGCTACACAATCAGCACAACGAAGGGGGGGTGAACCTCTAACCCCCTGATCAACTACGTGGGCTAGTCATGGAAAGAATATAACACAACACAACAATGAGAAACTGGTGTATTAACTCGATAGCGAAGGGAAAGGTTCAGAGTAACTCCTTTTGAGTTTCCCATTCATTTGCGACGTAAGAAAGTTGCCACATCAAGATCTAACTTAGATACCAGCGATATCACTTGAAATTTCCCTCCATTTACTTCACCACCAACTTCTACTCAATCCACATCTTCTCAACTGTCCATTCCTTCATCTAGTACTGCTACTAGTAGTACTAATCCAGTAGTAAGTTCTTCACCATGCACACCTACTTCTGGACCAACCTTCCCATTTTCCCAGTCTCCAACTCAAGTCATGGCCAACCAACCTGCTCAACCTTGGGCAAATCCTAGTGCCGTACTGGTTGCTAATCCAAGTGCTCTCCCAACAAACCCAGAAAAATGGCTCCCTAAGTATAATCCTGATGATGGTCTTCCTGCTCAAGAACATCTAAATAACTTTATGTTAGACATGAATCTTAATGGAGCTTCACATGAAGATGTTGTAATCAGATTGTTTCCTTATACTTTCTAGGGATTCGTAGGATCTTGGTATTTTTCTCTTCCAGCAGGCTCAATAAGAAACTGGGATACTTTTGAAGAAATATTTCTTGAAACATTTGGTGATGACAGGGCTATAGAATCTTTAATCAATGATCTTTCCAACCTAAAAGAAAATTCAGATGAAACGATCAAAGACTTCAACTACATATTTAACAAGTTACTAAACAAAATTGCAGCTGCCTCCAAACTTGTAGTAGATGTACAAATAGAGTGGTACATATCCTCTCTTCCTTCTAATATCACAATTTTTGTAGATAGATCCAATAAGGTTACCCTTGTAGAAAACATTAAAGAAGATTTGTCTCTAGAAAGAAGAATTATTGCCTTAGAAAAGAGGTCACAGATAGAAGAAAGGAAATCAAAGAAAGGAAAATTCAAGAAAGATTCAAAAAAGAAAGCTCCAAAGGACCCTTTTGACCTTGAAGGCCTTCAAAAGTTGTTAAAAACCATGTCAAATGAAATGGTTGAAATCAAGAAACAGGTTGCAGAATCATTTGCTCCCAAGAAACATTTTCACTCATTTAAGAGAAATCCTTCTTCTACATCCCAACCACCAAATACTATTTCAAATGCTGAATCCGATCAAGAACTGGAAGAAGACTCACCAACCGAACAAGAATCGAAAACTGAAGAAGAAGTTGAGTTAAATGGAATGTGGGACTTTATTCTTCCAACTGAAGAGGAAGCACAAGCTATGCCAGTAACTACAAGAATTAAAATCTCTCTTGATACATCTAAAACAATTCAAAAACAGAAAGTTGCTACTCCTGTAAAGGAGAAGATAGTAAGTAAGAAATCTAAGACTACTCAAACCGATTCTATTCCATTAAATCCTCAAACTGCTTCCAAAACTTGAGTAATCTCGGATATACTGGAATACAACATAGTCGAAGATATGAGAAAGACAAGAGAAAATATTTCATTGCATGAATTGACTAAACTCAAACAGCAGCAAAAAATATTGTTTAGAGAGTTAAAATCAGTTCTTGTAGCTCCTTCACCATCTGATATAGTTACTCAAGCTACTAATGATATGGGTAAGCCTCCTGCATCTTCAAACAAAGTGAATCCCACAGAACTAGTTCTGATAGGTGATAGACCTATTTCTCATACTCCAATTCTTATTACTTATGATATTTTCAAGAGAAATGTCCATAATTTCCTTGTTGATTCAAGAGCCTCTTCAAACATCATGCCAAGAACTGTGTGCACCAAATTAAATATTACACCTCAAAAATCTGTTGTACACATAGTTCAACTGGATAGGACCAAAGTAGAGGTACTCGGAGAAATGATATCAGTTTCAATCAGGCTTTCCTCTAATCCAAAGGTTTCATAATAATTGATATTCTAGTGGATGATATCCCTGAATTTTATGGATTAATTTTAATTAGGGATTGGTCTGAAAAGTTACACATATACTTTACAACTGATTAGTCTCACATGTGGTTGCCACACAATGGTAAGCCTAACCAAATCAGAGTAGACCATGAGAAATTCATGAAGTAAATAGTCATTGATCTCGAGGGAAACAATGAGCCAATAGCTTTCACCAATAACATTATCAAAACTACTTAGTTGAATCATTCTTGGGATCCTTCAACGCACAAAGATCTCCCTTTCCAGATAATGCTGTAGTATCTCAGATATAAATTTTTTCACAAACAAAGCTTCCAAGTGCATAGATGTAGTTGATAAATTTGTAGATAATTCATTAATCTAGACTCTTTATTTTGATGGTTCCAAGTCTGAAGATGGTGCAGGTGTTGGATGTATCCTAATCAGCCCACAAGGAGAGAAAACCATGTTATCTTATAGGCTTGAATTTCAATGCACTAACAACACTGCGGAATATGAAGCATTGATTCAAGGGTTGTACAAAGTTATTGGCCTTAATGTCAAGTATTTTCAAGTATATCCAGACTCTAAAATAGTCATAATAGGTAATAAATGCAATCCATTGTGTGTCTGGGCATCTCAAACATTATCAATCCCTAGCCCATAATCTTTCTTCTCACTTTACTGCTTTCAACATTTCTTCAGTCCCCAGATTAAAAAATGCAAGTGTTGACTTCCTTGCCAATGTAGCATCTAAGCTTATATCTCGAGAAGAATTTAGTCTAGATAGATTTTCTATAGAGTTAGTTTTTAGACCATCCATTCCTAATAATGTAACAAATTGGAGAGTGTTTAATAATGATGTTGATATAATCGATTTCCTTGCATCAGAAGCATATTATGAGGAACAAATCATAGATGAATATGAACATGACTTGAAAATCAACCATAAACAAGATCAAAACCCAATTCCAAAACCTGTAGTCAAAATGGAAGATCTCTATGATTTGAAAGAAAGATTTAAGAAGATTACCAACTCCAAGAATCAGAGTTCTACTTTTAGATTTGAAGTGGTAAACCTAGACACAACTGAAAAACCACAAGATGCCAACCTAGTTCTTGGTTTATCATCTGAAGAAAGGACATCATTCATCAAGTTTTTGAAAACATATAAAGGTGTCTTTTCCTGGGATTATTCAGATCTCAAGACCTATCGTACCTTTGTAATTCAACATACTATATCGATGACCTCTAATGAAAAACTAGTTCAACAGAAGCTCAGAAAGATTCATCCAAACCTTGAAATCCAAATCAAATCTGAATTGAACAAACTTATGAAAGAAAAGATAACCTTTCCCATTAGACACTCAAAATGGGTCTCAAATATGTTTCTCGTTAGGAAAAAGAATGTAGATATTAGGATTTGTATTGATTTTAGGAGCTTAAACAGATCTTGTCAAAAGGATAAATTTCCTTTGCCTACCATGGAGAAAAGATTTCAATCAGTTGCAGTTCCAAGTTAATGTCTTTTCTAGATGGATTTTCAGGATACAATCAGATTCTTGTACATCCAGATGACAAATTGAAGGCAACATTCAGGACCAATTGGGGGACATATGTTTATCAAAAAATTCCTTTTGGACTCATCATTGCAGGTGCTACATTTCAACACGCCATGGATATTTCTTGTAACGGTCTGGTTAATAAATCAGTTGTTATTTACCTAGATGACATCATAGTCTACTCTAGGAACAAAAACAATCATTTGAATGACCTAAAGCATATCTTTGAAAGATGCAAGTAATATGGCATTTCTTTGAATCCCAAAAAGTCATACTTTGCTTTAGCAGAAGGCAGGCTTCTTAGATTCATAGTGTCCAAGAAAGGAATTTATATTGATCCCAATAGAATTCAAGAAATCGAAAAGATTCCTATCCCACATAACAAAAATACCATGCAATCATTCCTATGCCAGATAAATTTTGTAAAAATATTTGTTCCATATTTCTCACAAATTGTTCTACCCCTTCAATCAATGATAAGAAAGAATGCAGTCTTCAAATGGGGTAAAGATGAAAGAGAGTCATTTGAGTTAATAAAAAAATCCATTATCAATGCTCGTCCTTTAACAACTCCAAAATTTCTCAAACCTTTTGTGTTGTACTCATTTTCATCTGATACATCATATGCAACAGCGTTAACATAGTTGAACAATCAAAACATCAAGGCGCCTATCTCTTTTTTCAGTTCCAATTTACAAGGTGTCAAGTTAAACTACTTAACTATTGAGAAACAAGATTTTTCTATCCTTAAAACCTTGAAACATTTCAGACCTTCTCCTCAAAACTCATACAAAAATAGTAGTACCATACCTTGCAGTAAGGCAATTTTTCATTCAAAGAGAAGGGGAGACAAGAGGGAATTGGGTCACTGCACTTCAAGAGTACGATGTAGAAATACAACCAACAAAAATTGTTAGGGGCCAAGGTTTTTGCAGGATGTTAACTGGAGCTTCCCACTTATCAACAAAAAAATACCAAGGTAATGATGTGAAAATATCAGAGGTAAGCCTCAACGATGCACAATCACAATATGTTGATTTGAAGTTTTATTTAAAGAATTGATATGATCCTATGCATCTTAATTACAAAACAAAACATGCTTTAAGGTTGAAATCAAATCAGTATGAATTAATTGATGATGTATTATTGATAAAAAAATTATGATTTAGTATTATTAAGATTCCTAGAGAAACCTAAAGCTAAAAAGGTTATGTAGGAGTTATATGATGGACCAGCTGGAGGTCATTTCAGAGGAAACACCACATCTCCCAAAATCCTTCATGCAGGTTATTATTGGCCAACACTATTTAAGGATGTGTATGACTATGCAAGAAAATGCAAAACTTGTCAAACTGTAGCTGGAAGAGAAACGAAACCATCATTCCCTTTACAACTAGTGAATATCCGACAACGATTTGAACAATGGGGATTAGATATAATTGGTGAGACTGTTCCTAACTCTTCCAAGCAACACAAGTACATCCTTACAACTTCTTATTATTTCACGAAATGGGTAGAAAGTATACCACTAAAAGTAGCTAATACAAACATCCTTACAAACTTTATTGATTAGTACATAATCACCAAGTTTGTGTTACCTATAGCTTTAATGTTTGATAATGCATCTTATTTTTTTGGAAATACTATGGTAGAATTTGCCTTAAAAAGAGGTTTCAAATTTAAGTATTCAGCCAACTATTATCCACAAGGTAATGGATTCGCCGAATCAACAAACAAAAGCCCTATTAGAATCATCAAACAGACTATAGACCAAAATAATAGGAATTGGCACAAAGCATTGACATTTTCTCTCTGGGCAGATAGAATAACATAGAAGGCCTCAATTGTATCTTCTACTTTTTCTTTATTTTATGGAAAAGAAGAAGTTCTCCCATAAACATAGCAATCCCATCTCTTGCCCTAGTGTAATTTATTAATGAAAATCCTTCCTCTTCTCTTCAAGCAAGACAATTTGAGATCCTTAAGCTTGAAGAAGAAAGAGAAAAAGCCAAAGCTACCCATTCCCATCATCAGCAATTGGTCAAAGCCTCCTTCGATACAATCTTTACCAGTCATAAAACCATTGAAGTAGGTGATCTGAATTTGAAATGGGACAAAGCACACGAGGAAAAGTGAAAACACACCAAACTCCAAAGACTGTGGCTTGGACCATTCCAAATCATTGAGAAAATTGGTCCATCAACATTTCTTTTACAAGATTTGTCAGGAAGAATTGATTCCTTGACCGTTAATGGGAAAATTTTGAAAAAATACTTTTCCTAGAAGACAGTCTCTTCTTATTTTGTATCAAATTGTCTTTAGCATTCTTAGGAAAATAAAGGTTAAGTAGTATTACTTTTTGACCTCTTAAAATAAAGTCTCTAATAAGTAAGAAAAGTTAAAGAAATAATTAGAGCATTTGAGTAATAAAGTTAACCTTATTTCTTTGGAAAATGTTGACCTTGATAAAAACACTTATTCTATGAACAAGTTCTTACCTTTATAAGGTATACATGTTTTGTTATCAGTCAAGACAAAAAATATTTAACCTAGTAAGGACTTTCTACAGATGAGTATCTCGAAACTCTATTATTGTCATCCAAAACTCTTTAAAAGGACCAATGATTCACCCCATCTGATAAAATTTTTCTTTTGCAAAGTTTAATTTTGAAATATGAAAAACTTAAAAGATAATATGTCTCATTACGAGCTTGTTTACCATGATCATAAGGGAATAATTACACTGATATTACCAAAAACTACATATCAAAAAAGGGTAATAGCCAATGATCTAATCAATCAAAGGACAAGGGGTCTCATCAAGAGCCAGCTTGTTCAGTCTAGTTACAACCAGTGAATGGCATTGTCATTATTGGGTTACCAAGCCTACACAATGTCTTTTAAGAAGCTTGAAAAGAAAAATTACATGAAAGGAAAAAACAAGGTCCAAATGAGAAAGAAAGCAAACGAATAACATTTCGAATTCTAAAAATTTCTTTGGATGCGACAATGAATTATTTTTGGTTAAAAGATAACGCTGCTAAGGTTATGAACCCCTGCTAACATCAGAGAATCTATCTTTGATAAATGAGTAAACAATAAAAACTAATCTATAGAAGGCACCTGCTTTATCTCTTTAAATCTTAGTATTGACTGATGCAAACATTTGTATTTTTATAACTACAAAAGTAAAGTAGTTGAGTAAATATATTGTGTAAGTGATTATGATATCAGAGAAATTTTGTTTAGTTTATAACTCATGTAATTATTATTCTTATAACTCTTCTAATTTTGAATGTTTTAGAAATTTCAAAAAACTGTCAAAGGTAATTGGTCCGTCCAGGGAATCGCCAATTATTGTGCTATTCAACAACCCCCCCATTTGTTAAAATAATAACTAATTTTCTATTAATAAATGGGGACCATTAAAAAATCCTTCCAAAAAATAAATTTAGCAGTTAGGCATTTTCTTGTTAATTTTTTGAAATAAATCAAGATATCAAGACAAAACCCTTTGAAAGCTAGCAAATGCTCACCTTTTTCGCAGGTCGCGGGACCAAGCATGACAAAATCCTTGTTAACAAACAAAACTCGCGAAAATCAATCGAAAGGGATTACCGCGCTTAACCTATATGTTATTAGGATTTTTTATTTAAACTAAGTCCTAAGGCATTTCTTATTAAAATAAGGCTCGCATTGCATATCGCCACTTACAAAGGGCACACCCTCACAAAGTATCTTTAACCATGTGAAATGCGATATTTCGATGACACTATCAGCCTTATCGCTTTGCATTAGAAATACTTAAGAAAGGTCTGAAACCTTACCAACCATGTGATATTGCGAAATGTGACAGAAGTCTCGACCCGATTGAAAACTATGTTATAAAATAACACTTAAGTCCGCTGCACAATAAAAAGGGCTTTATAAAGAAAATCCTATCAAGAAAGCTACACTTTAAACACTATAAGGAACGACCCACATCTTGTATCCCATAGAAACCAAAGGAACTTTAAAGAAAGTGCACACACAAAATGTGATAATGTGATTTGTGATATTGCATCGTAATCGCAAAATTGACATTATCACAGCTAAAGCTCTCCACCCTAAAAAGTTTCTTTCCTGACTTATGATGCAAAACATTAATGAGAAATAAAGCTAGAGAGAAGGAACCATTAGTGGGCATTCACTATGGGTTAATGGCATTTACATTTGAAAAACGGCTCGACATGATACGATATCTTCTCACCTATGTTTAATTAAAACTCCTTTCTTGTAACCTTTTCAAGGTTATCTATATCATTCATTCTTATTTTTCAATTTTACTTGTGTCTATCCAACAGTTTATGCTTTGCTCCATTTTTAGGAAAAATCCTTAGCAAGAGTCGTTGGGAGCAATGGTAAATAGGGGAAAGGCAACCGCGTCTGAAAAGTCAGAAATAATCCCTCTATTCTTTGATACTACGTGCAATAGAGATGGAGGAACCTCAACATGGGAAGCCATGTATGATTTATTAGAAGAAGAGAAACCAAGATGTTTGGTAAAAAAGGCCACAACCAATGTTAATATTTCCTCTGATGCCTCCTTTTTCACAACAACATGTTCCTTTCTACACCGCATAACTGCAAGACCAAAGATAATTCCATATACAGATATGGTTCAATGGATAATTGATATGGTGGATGTCTCAAACAGATAATTCAAGACTAACAAGTAGGAGGTTATGGGATCTTTTTCACCAGATAGCCTGAGGCTTATGTATAATTTACCAGAGCCACATAAGCTCTACAATAAAGAATTCCTTGAGAAATTTGGTAAGGAGAATGAAGACCTAGCAGACGTGACATGAACCCTGACAGAGAATGAAAGCAAGATCAAAAAGGATAAGACAGGTATGTATTCTACAACATCTATCTCTGCCCCTTGTAGTTTTTCAGCAACCATGCTATGTAGACTGTTCGGCAAGCCCGATAGTACCAAATTTTCCCCATAATGGCTACCATTTATAGAAGCAATTGTAAATGCAACAATAATGAATTGGGGCCAAATTTTTCCTGATAATTTGGCAAAATCCATTATGGAGTATAGGAGAAAGAGCATCCCTCTTCAAGGGTTTACCCACCATTTTTCATGAGTGCCTATGTAATGGATGCAATATTTTTTGTCTCCAAATTTCCTATCATGGGATGAAAGTGGACTGTGCAAGACCCACTTCCTATCCATGTGTATCATAAGAGTCTGTGGGAGTCTCAGTTTCACCCCATTTTTACAATATTTGTCAAGGATTTATGTTGCCTATCCATAAATAAGTCTGCAATAAAATCACCCCTAGGTTTTCCAAAGAAGTCGATGTAGGTTTTCTACCTGTTTCCAGATGGTTTGGGGAGGAGACATTTACATATATCAGAGTATTTGGGAGTATTTCTTCACCGCATGTCCTCCCATACTATGTCCTCGACAAGTTAATGGCCAGGGAGATAGCCTACGAAACATCAGGGGAAGGTGGGTTGAGCAAAAGATTGAAAGAACAGAAAAGGCCATTTGGCCTACATTTCCATTGCAATGTGGTGCATTTGCACTACATGATTTTGGACATGCATGCAAAGAGGCAGAGATTATGAAATATCTGAAATTAGCTACATTCCCAAGAAGGAACTATGACCCAAATGGTACTGCCAAGGACTTCACTACTATGGTGAAAGTGAAACCATTCATCCATGAGGAAGATGCCTTCTATGACCTATTCCTACAAAAAGAGACATTTTTAGAGGTAACACATATGGCATCACTACTTCTTCCCCCACATGATGTTGAAGCTTTCAGTTCATATAGAGAGAGGAGATTATTAAAGGTCCCATTAGACCTGCTACAGATTGAACCAATAAGGGAACCAACTCTCATTGTAAGCTTGGAGGGAAAATCTAAAGAGAATTCCAATGAATATTCTGAAGCAAAGACCCGAGAGAGATCTAATCATGAGTCAAAGCATTCAGAGTAGTAGTCTCAAAATGGGGGCAATAAAAATAAAGAGTCTGAAAGGGACACAACCAGAACTACAGAGAAAACACTTGAGTAGCCCTTGGCAAAGAAATAGGCTGAAATTCACTCTACTTCCACTCAATCAACAAATCCCCAAGTTATTGATTTAGAAAAATAATGGGAGAATTTTAACAAGAATCTCCACATAGAGGAACAAACATCTGAGATACACACTCTCCAACACAAATCAAATCAAGAAATAACAATGGAGAAAACTGTAGTTACTCAGGATGTGGAGCTCATTCATGCTACCCCCACTTCAGAAATTATTTTGATAATTGAGGAAATTCCTCCTTTAGATGTGTTTTATAGCCCTACCCACAAACCTGTCGTTAAAAGGTAGAGGAAGAAAAGAAAGTTAGATACTGCAGTGATTACCACTCTTGACAGTGAACCAATGGACATTGTCTGAAAAGACTTGCCCATGGACCCATCTAAAAATATTACGAGATTGTCACAATTTGCAGGAGCCTATGCTATGGCAACTATCGATAAAGCAATAGAGGTCCAAATTCCACTTAGAGAAAAAGAACAAAATATTTTTCTATTGGAACAACAATTAGAGCAAGAGAAATCTAACCAACAAGCAAAGTTACAAGTAGCCAAGCTCTAGCAGGAATTTAAACAGATGCAAATACAACATCAAGTCAGCTTAGTGGAAATAAATGTGTAGATACAAGCTATGACAGGCAAGTATAAATACAATCCGTAGATCGATGAATTCATAAAAGAAGCACTCAGTCTTAACTCCCAATTAATGCAGCAAAAGGAAGTTCTATGCTAGAAAATCTTGCAAACAAGTCCTTATTGCGAGATCAGTGATAAAATAACAAGACAAGTTGTTAACATAAGGCTTGAGTATGATGAAATCCATGAAAGGATTCTTGACTTTATCACCTGGCAAGAATTAGAAGATGGGAGGAAGGTCGATCTACTAGAACTAGAGGAATCACATAAAGACATCTTATTCACAGACTAGGATTCTCAGCTCAAGCAAGTAGAAAGGGGAAACGACAGTTGCAACAACAATAGTAAACAACACCATTGAAGCCATCAATGAAAATCTACATGGTGCTAACCTGGTTACAGAATCTGTACCAGGATTTCTTCCAAATGTCAAAAAATTAGAGCAAAGGTGGAGACAGGAGGTAAAGGAAAAGGAGGAGGTGATCAGACAAATGAGCAAGCTAAACTAGGAAGCATATTGGAAATTCTTAGTCAAATAATATAGCTAGTGGATTACCTTGTGATGCTTAACTACCTCCAGTCAAAAAATGGTGCTAGCACTGACGGACACTATATTTGCTAGACAATTGAAATCTATGATCGAGAAACCGACACAGCTCAAACCAATGACATATATCTGTGATCCCAAAGATTGAATGCAAAGGAGTTAGTCACTTAGTTTTATTTCACATAAGCTAAAGAAGGTCGTTTAAACCTCCTAATTTATTTTTGAAATAATCTATTTTTAGGACCTATAGTTTAGTATTTAAACCATGCTCATGCATTTAGAGAAGGGTCCAAAATTTTATCAAAAACATTTGCAAAGAATTCACTTCTGTAAGTTTGTGAATGCCTTGATTAAGTTATGGAACATGGTCATTACTTTTGATTATCAAACTACTTTCCTTTCTTAATGCACTACTGTATGCTTGGAGAATAATTTGATTTGAAGAAAGGATTTGATCTATGTCATTAGTCAAATGAGAAGAAGCTCACACATATGGCACTTTTATCTTGTATGATCATTTCTGTTTTGTTTAATTAGTGATAAAATTTTGTTTTCACGAATTATATATGGAATATGTTCTTTCTGTTATGTGTTAATTGCACTACTGTATGATGCCTAGATGTAAGTGTTTATTCTAGAATATGATAATTTTTATATGCGATATAATTTATACATTTCTTTTACTAACTATTTAGTCAAAGAAATTATCTTTACATGTTATCATCTCTGTTTAATACATGAATAATCTTTAGTATCACATGTCAAACATATATCTTCTTAGATCACATATCGCTCAGAATACCCAGGTTTATATTAGATTAAGTTAGCTAGAGATTTGCATGTTAGAACATGTCATTTAGTTATCATTATTCTTATTCAAATCACTTGAAAACCACCCACTCTCATTTTCAAACCCACTATGGGAAACTGATCCCATCATCCCATTTCAGAGCCACCACTTCAAACAGAAAAGGAGACGTCTGTAAGATTTGAACTGGGTGGTTATCCCCCATGTTGGAGCAACAGAATTCTGAGGCTTCAGCATGTGCTTCAAAGGCCCCTGTCTAGTGACAGTGAACAACATTAAAAAAATCCTTGTAACACTTGAGGGAGTCCCCTTTGGTTCGAGAGCTAGCTTGAAACTAAAGTTTAATCGAGTTGGTTTCTCAGCACAGTTTCTGATCCAAATTGGATCCTAGAACACTCTCTAAGTTTTCATGAACACTTTAAAAATCATGCCAAAGTTGCAAAGTCTTATAAATATCAAGCTTATTAGAGATATCCTCATAATACTTGCAATTTGTGATCAGCACAGAGCAATGAGGACCCTCGATCAAGCGTGCAGACTGTCAGCCCATGGTAACATGCGCTGCCACAAATTAGCAAAACCAGAGGCCAGTTCGAGAAACAGGGGTAGTTTCTAATATGCGATTAACGACAAGTCGCTAATTGCATATCACAGGGAAAATCCCTCAAAGAAGGAAAATCCTTGAGCACCCAGACTTGAAATAATGGTAAAATACAGAAAAATAGTGTTCTGATTCCGTTAGAAGCGGGGTCCCACAAAAACCAGCAAAATATCGGAAGGGCTTTGAGTGGTAAGCGGTTTCAACCGAGTCCCGCTCGATGCCGCACAATGGGTGCCACGCGTCCAACAGAAGAGAGAGAAAACCGCTCACATTGGACGGGTAAACATCATGTGACTTAGCCGCCCGATATGAATGATGACCGTAGGATCTAGGACCCCCAGATCAACGATGGAGATGCGTTCCGATGGATGACCGGATTTGATGGGGTCAACACGTAGAATTATACAGGATTTGAAGTCCGATATGGATGATGCATTGGTATAAGTTCGTGTTTCGTGAGTATTCTTGGAGATTAACGAAATAAACGATCGTTTCAAAAATGTGCAAGAGAACTAATACTTAGTTCGTTGTGAAATAGGTGGCCACCTCCCTGTGAGGCGTTATACAGTGATGATTAAGTAGAACAGAGGGATTCAAACAGACAAAAGTAGGGGAACTAGAAAGCCAGGAAGCGGAAATGAACAATCAAGAAGCAGATTAGCTTTAAAGCCACAAACTGACAGAGAGAAAGTAAGAAAGCTAAGAGCAGAGAGCAGAAAGAAGAAGCTGAGCTGACCTATAGAAGTAAAGGCAACATCAAGCTAGAGATAAGACAAAGCTAGAGAGGGTCAGAGACTTGGTGTACTCTAGATAAGGCTTGAGAGGTTCAAGCAAACTCCTCTATATATGCATGTCATGTATGAGTCTCAGATTGGGCTCCTACTACTGTGACCAATAGAGGTCAAGAGTTAGTAAGGAGAGTTTGTGTACTCTAGAGACTTGGGGGATCTAAGTACTGTCTTGCTGATTTATATCTGTTGTGTGAGACTCAAATTGAGCTCACTGTTGTAAAAAATCTGCTTGAAAACATAATAGAGAGGCCTCCACTGAAGGCTGGACCAGGAGACGTAGCCCAGGAGTATTGCATGAACTCCTTATTAAACTTGTTGTGTTTATATGTGTTTCCTATTGTGTTTTCTTTAACTACTTTAGTGCCTGTGTATTTCGCAATCTTATCGATCCGCTGCATAAAATAACATAGGCACATCCATGCACATGAGTCTATAATACCTTATTCCTTTTCTGAGATCAAATCCAGATCAAGTAGTATCAGAGCATTAGGTTGCTAAGGTTAGACAATATTGTGCTGGTCTATTTATGAATGATAACTAGATCAAAGCTTAAACTAGGAGAAGGAGAATTGGCTGAATTTAACCCAGAAATTGGTAGAGTCTTCCTTACGTTGTTTCCTTTTTCCAACTGAGCTTTTAATCTCGTAACTCCTTCTTTGTAGGCACATTCCCTTCTATGAATTAGATATTTTTGATCTCTAATTGTGTCTGTTAGATTTTTAAATTCTTCCTCTATTTGATTTCTTTCTCTTTCAACCATAAGTGAAAATTCATTTGTTTCGCTGTCACATTCATTATCTTCAAATGAACAGAGAAATGTATCACCAGAGGACAATAAATTTGTACCTGGTAATTATTTTTCTTGTTCATTTTCATTATGAGGTGATTTTGAATCTGAAGAGTTGCTTCCACATAGTGGCCAATCGTCTCTCCCACTATCACAGTTACTTTGATATGTCTTCTTATTTTGAGGTGCTTTCTTCTTTTGCTTCTTTCCCATTGTTACTACGGATCTCCTTCAAGTGATCAAGATTTTGCCAAAGGACCTACTCCGATACCAATTGTTGGGAATAATACTGAGGGGGGGTGAATAAGTATTTACAAATCAATAAATTTTTCATTTCCATAGTCAGATTTATATATGCTACTTCAGTGAAGGGATCTCACATGTGCACGCAATTGTTCTTAAGGCAACTAGTGCATATCCAGTGAACTTATGATTCAATTAATTCATCATATGTTGATCTTTAATAAGTGCATCAATACTTTATTAAACATTAAACAATAACCATGTGCAGTAATAATAGAATAAACCATCACACATAAGAAACACATGTGAACACTTTGATTTAAGCTGGAAACCCAATACAAGAGAAAATCCACCTATTTTTGTTGTCTCTGTCTTCTTTTAATATAAAGAATAATTTGTTTACAATCTTGTACTGGTGTAGACTCATACCAGTATGCAGGCACCCACCTACATAAGGCTACAACCTTCTCTTGTTCTCCAACTTCTACTTGAAGGGAGCTACAACCCCCTAGCTCTTGTATTAGCCAATATATTTACTAGCACGTAGGCACCAACCTACAAAAGGCTCCAACCTTCGCTCATTCTCTAGCTGCTATTAGAAGGGAGCTCAAACCCCTTGGCTCTTGTACTGGCCAATATGATTACCAGTACATAAGTTTTAACCTACAGAAGGCTACGACCTTCTCTCTTCTTCCAAGGACCATGTTTCATTAATTTTCAAACTGGATACTCATACACAAAAACACACTGTGAAGGCCACATTTCATCAAATTTTCATACTAGACCCATAAGTAACATTGAAGCTCAAAAACAATCATCATTGCAATACAATCATCAAATACATCTGCATCAACCAACCACTAAAACCTAATCATCAATCTCTGTATCAACCATAACTGAATCAATCAATCATTGAAACCTCTGACACACTGAATCAAACAATCACTGAACCTTTGACACAATTGAATAAACCATTCACTCAAAACCCAATCAGCTGTTACTTAATAAAAATTCAACCAATCAACTAGAACATATAGATCATTGTAATCAATACACATATTTGAACCCAAAACACTGCATCAACAACTAGAACCAACTGTAACCTCAAAAGTCATGTGTTAGAATGTATGCACTCCTTTAATCCAACTTGCATGTATACGCTACTTCCTTTAGCCCAACCTGCGTATACCTCTAAAGATACTGAGTCATAAAACCTCTAAACCACAAACTCTAGCAATCAGTTACATTTTGAATATCTACTGTCATACTACAGATTTCTAAATAGATAGCAACAAGGATCACCCTTCTTTCTTAATAAATCAATCAACCAGATTCAATCTCCTTATACAATCAATTTTACTTTCAGATCTAATGAAGACATCATTGACAAATGATAGTAAAACAACAACACTAATCAGATAGATCATTCATCCCTGAACAACAAGCTTTTCTTCTGCATACGCTGCTTGGAAGTACCAAACCAGAGTGTATATGCACCTTCACCAAGGTGAACCAACATATAGATTTAGTCTAGATCAAGAAAAGCATCAGAAACCCATAACGTGCATATTTTATTTTAATCTAACATTAAATAAGATATTCATTACTTCTACTCTTAGCCCTTTGATCTTCTCCTCCTTATATATTTTTCAGCCTTCCTCAATACCTCAGACCAAAACAACACTTAGAGCCTGTGGTATTCTTGGATGAGATCAAATAACCATCACTCCACTCAATATTGTGGGCTAATACCATGGTATTGAACCTTGGTATTCTTTCACCTTAAGTTCCTTGATTTTTCATCCAATATGAGCTTTTTGCATACGTATACGCTCTTTTTGTACAGTGAAACCATGTGTATACAATCTTTTTGTACAATGAACCCACGTATACAACTTAACATACCTAAAAACATCATTTTTCTTCAACTTCTTGATTTTTATCTGTAATCCTTTTTTCCAATATCCCGTTCTTCTGTACCATTGCCCTGTTACCTCTGAATTGACCTGTTATAATGTGATTTTCCATCATACATGACTTCTAAACTAATTTATCTGAATTTCCCTACATTTTGTCACATCTGTAAACACAACTGCCACGCATTCTATCACATCTTGTTTGTACTTTATCAATTAGTTCATTCATCAAATATCAAGGGAAACACACACTAACAATCTCCCTGTATCAAACCTTTAACCATTATTTTCTTCCATCATTTTGTCACCTTTGTTCCATCATCACCTCTGATCTATCTTGTAGATTCATCTAGTTTCCATATCCTTGTTCTGCTACAAGTGGGTTGCCATCAAGTACAACACATGTGTCATAATTCCAACAATATTCCCCTTCGGACTTGATGGCAACCATATTGGTGTTGATTACTTCAAGTTGTAGAACCTCTTAGATGTATCAAGTAACACGAAGATACTCTCCCCCTTTGACATCAAGGACAAAGGGCGGACCAAGATATTCTCTCCTTTTGAGATCAGGGGTCAAAGGGTTGATGAAAATGAAGACTTTCATATTTGAACAGTTGAATATGAACATTGATCATGCTCCCCCTAGGTACATGTTGAATTCTCTGATTAAACTTCCCCTTTGTACATGCATCATCTTCTTCAACCTAAAAAAGGCCGAGAAATTTTTCAAAACTCTGAATGTGTTTTTCAGTAGTGATGTTACTATATTCTCCATCAAACCTGGGAATTTATTTGTAGTAATTTTCAGGGAAATCATGGAGTATAGGAGGTAAGATGAGTGGCTTGTATCTATTTGGAATTTCACAAGGTGTAGGAGTATTTACAGAAGCTATAGGATTAGTTTTGATCTCTTGAGGCTAATGAAGTTGAAGATGGTCATCATAAGATTCAGAAGAAGGGTCTTGATCAAGATCAAAATTTGTATTCACAATCTTCAAAGGAAAGGAATCCAATGCAAGTCTAGGATCTTTTCTCAAATACAATATACTCTGGAAAACCTTCTTGACATTCTCAGGGAAAGAAAAGAAATAATTTACAATAAAGAACATGAAGTCTTGGATGAAAGTCCAATTTGAATACTTGGTCTTCCCATATTGTCCTTGCATTTTTCTATTGGTAAGTTTCATCCTCCATTAGAGTCTTTGAATTAAATTTGAAACTGATTTGGAGTTGCCATGAAGATTCTAAACCTTTGGATTCTTCAACACTAGAGTCACCAGGTGAAATATGCACAACCTTTCTTGTGTCTGACTATTATTCACCATCAACAAATTAGATTTGATCATTCTCGTTCTTTCCCAAGGAAGACATGATTTTTCATTCCCCGACAATGGCACCAAAATGTTATCCTCCACAATGTCCCAGGCGGAGGAGGAGATCAATGGAGGTAACCTTAAATCACTTGCGATTCAATAGCTAGCCCTACTAAACCAGAGAAGGATCTCTCTATGAATTCATAGCCAATGAATGACTCGAATGGGAAAGGATTTTAGGCTAGATATGTTGAGCTCAGGTAGGGTTTTGAAATTTTTAGGTTTTGATGCTAGACAATGGATGAAAACTAGGTAGCTAGGTCAAAGGCTCAAAGGGTTATAACAACAAAGATATAGAGGAGCAAGGTAGTAATAACTTTGTGATGGATTTAGGATTTGTCGGTGTAGTGTAGTGTGTGAATAAGAAAAGGTCTTAATGAGCATGAGCACATGAATTCATTAAGAAAGGAAGAAAATTACACAAAATGATATTCCCATAAAAACAGAGCTTTATGCAAAGAATTATGCTTATAAACTTTAAGGAAAATCATTGAAGAAACAAGATATGGAAAGGAAAGATGTATATCGTCAAAATAAAATTAAAACAGAGAAAATACATCATCACAAACTCACTCCACATGAATTCGTAGATAGTAGTTGCAAATGCTCCTTTGATTTTCTGAATAAAATGTCCAAGTACAAGCTACAAGTCTTGTCTCCTCTGATGTCCAACATGTTCTACTACTGAGAAAGTGATACATATAGACCAAAATAACATCTCCTTTCTCTCAGGGGTTGAATGCATGAGTTTAGGAATTGATACATGAGGTGTTTCAACCAAAACCCTAAAGACTAGGGAGGTTTAAACAACTACTTCATTTAAACTTTGACTCAAACTACTCTAATTAATGAAGCCCAAATTTACATTAAAAATACCTTAACAAGCCTTTTACCCATAATTACATCATAGTAACATCAATCAAATAATTACATCATCAAAATTTGAATCCACCTGAAAAAACCAAAGAAAAGTTGTCACGGGAAAAAACGCAGCTAAATCAGCCCAAAACGCAACAAACTTGGAGAAAATACAACAAATTTGGGAGAAATGGTTTTTGAAGGCCTTCCTGAAGTCCAAATTATGATCTTGATGGCTCATTGAAAATTTGTGGATGTATGCTACATGATGGACTCTTCATGAGATGAAAAATATCACTTCTAGCCCCTCAAAAATTCATTCTCCTAGAGGTACTCTAAAAAACACAGTGTGTTCTTCAACCGGGTGGCAGAAATGTGGTTTTTAGGTGGTTTTTGGGCATTTTCACCTCTCATAACCCACAAAACGTATGCTTCCCTCTGGCCAAATGTGATGTATAAACCATGTCAAATCTATATATGTAAAAAAAAAAGTGATTTGGAGCTCCCTAACAAAAGTGCAGCGTGGAGCACGCATCGTTTTTGTTTGCATGATTGTGTCAAAATGTGCAAAACATTCTAGGTTTTTTACAAAACTAGGGCTCAAAGATGGAGCCATATCGCTCTAACCATAAGGCTTTGTGGTAAAATAAGAGAGGTTTGTGTTCTTTGGTATGTTATAAAGTAAAACATCCTCCAATGATCAAAAATCATTTCCCATTTGTTCAAAATTGAAGTTTTACATTGGTCACTTAAAATTGGAAAAGCATAGTATGCTCACAGCAAAATCACAGTGAAAAGTTTGGAGAGTGATTTATATGTCTTCCCAGAGAATTTTTTGGCTTCACTTTGTATGGTAGGAAATATAGGTATGTCTACAACACAATAGATTCATCAAGAACTACAAACACCTACTCCAAGACACCTAAAAATTCAATCTCCCAAGACTACTCCAAAAGTGCAACAACTCTCCTATGGAAACTATAGTTTGAGAATTTCTCCCAAATCATAACACCTATGCATACAATGATGGAGGATTTTTCTCTTTGGCCTATAATTGACAAAAAATTCATTTAGTTTTGTAAAATTCATCTATGTTTGGTTAGAAACATACTTTGAAGCAAAACTGTCCCTATGTGCAACAAATGATTTGTCTCTTGGAATGATTTCTTGAGAAATGGTGAAGACATTATCTCTTATGTTGAATTTGGATAAAATATACTTATATGAAATCAATTTTTCATCTTTTTCTCAACAGTCTCTGAATCCATAGCTAACCCTAGCTCAATGGAAGGGGAATTTAGGATTTAGTGTAGGGAAAAACAAGGGATTTGGGTAGCTTTTGAAATTGAGTGAAATGCAGGCATTACGAGGTCTCTAAATTCTCGAGAAAATTTGGTGAGATAGGGAAGCATGTTAGGGAGTAGGGAAAGTGGAATTGCAGGGAAAGGATGAGGGGAAGGGATCCAAAAGGGAGAAAAATAGTCCTAGCCTAGGAATGTAGGGTCTAGGCTAGGGTTTTGGGAAAAAGGGAGTAGATGAGGCATAGGGGTGTGGAAATGTGTCTATGGGGATATATTGAAGGTGGGGGAGGGTAATTGAGCTTAATTTTGAGGTTTTGTCTCAATAATTACACCAAAGAGACTACGAAACCAAGCAAACACTAGGAGAGGGAAATTTGATCTTTCCAAGCATGAACTGAAGTGAAACAAGGTATAAGATGATCCACTTACTTACCAATGATAGTATTGAACCTGAAATGATGATTTGGATTTCCTTGGAAAAGTACAACTCTTTCTTTTGAATGTGGAATGAGAAAATGAACTTGTGCTTTGGTCTTTTATAGCTTGTGGCAATCAAATTCTTCATAATGGTAGGGTGGCCCACCATGTGTTTTCACATTTGCTTTGAAAAATATGTATCTTTGGAACATTTGAATGAATATTTAGAGCATATGAACTTATTACATCATATTTTGAAATAAATTACACTTTGAAACAAAACCTTTGAGCAAATCCCTATCACTACCTCATTTGCCAGTTTTATGAATGACATGACAGTTTTGATAACTAACCCTAATGACCTAATGGGGACACTGAGCTGAATGAAGACCACATTGATTTTTCTAAGATGAGGATGATGACCTTTCAGTTATGGAAAATTCAACTAAGTGATGGAAGTGACCAGAACATGAAAAATTCGAAGGAGCGGCAATAGACCTAGACATACTAGCTAGTGACCAAATTCTATTTGAAAACCTAGTAAAATGATTAAAATTTAACTTAAGATCCATAACACAACCTTTTAAGGGCATATTTGATCACTGGTCATAGGAAAAACTAAATGAAACTAACAGGATGCAAAATTTAATTCCTCGTCCAAGAAGTACCCATTTTGCATACTTTCAATGGACCCTACTACATAAGAAAATGAGAAATACATGAAAAAATGTGATTGCAATAACATTTTTCATTTATTTCTCATTTTTTGTATAGGAGTGTCCATCGAAAGTATGTAACATGGGTACTCCTTGGATGAGGAATCCAATTTTTCTTCCAATGAGTATTGTCGCTCAAAATTTGAGTAAACCCGTAGGGGGATAAGTTGAAAATACGAGTTGAAAAAACAGTTTTTTATTTTTACCTTCTAAAACTTGATGATGTAATCTAATATTATTTTATTATTTCCACTATTATTTTATCATTTTATTAGGAGGCCCATTTTAGACCTTAAAACTCCCCTAACAAACCCTTAACCTTAACTATTATAACCACTTACCTATTACGTCTATGAAATTTTATAATTATAACATTTAATATGGCCTCAAAAAAATAATTTTTGACACTTATAATAGTTGAATTAGTAACAATTATCCTCTGTATTCATTAACTATTATGCAACGTAAAACTTCTAACCCTAAATTCTTAACTCTATGACATGTAATATGACCCTTAACATAAATAACCTAAAACCATTAGACCATGTATAATGATACTTAGCCCTAAACTATTGTCACCCTTGATATGTATACTACTAATCCTTATAACCCAAGTCATTATAAATTATATCCCTTATAACCATTTTTATTTTAACCTTGATATTTCTTAACCCTTTGATTTAATCACTAATCTATATAATAAAAAACTATGAAACTCTTGATCATGTAACTTGTATAATCCCTAGCCCTTATAGAACACATATTTAAGCCCTCATTTTGGTTATGATGTCCTCTATCACTGACAATTCTTTTCAGTGTCACTGTGTACCCTTATTATCCCATCATTGCTAACTATAACCTCCATAAACACAATCAACTATATCTCTTATTTACCAAAACTATATACTCCTAAATAGTATTAAACTTATCACCACTAATTCTTGACCTATATAACCCATAACTAGTATAAACCTTAATTTTTGAACATTATAAGCCTTAACACCCCTAAAATCTAATTGGACATATAACCTCATGTTTCCAAGTCATCACATCAATTCGTGATATATACCCTAATATCTCTAAACTATAACTCTTAATTCCTAACACCTTTAAGATATAATATATATTTTATATATAATATATATTACTAATATATAATATATAATATATATTATATAATAGATATAATGTGCCATGGGAATTGTGGAGAAAGAGCATTCAAAAAGTAGTAAAAGCAGGGCATGATGCCATTTGAGCAGTGGTGCAACATTGAGTCGACAAGTGGTGCCATAGAGGCACCTATATTCACAGGCAGAAAATATGGCAGTAAGCTAATTTTCGATATCAATTTTTACAGTGGATTCTTCGATGGAATTCAACAATAATTATCACCTTTATTTATTGCTCAGATCTCAGTTATGGGGTCTTACACTATACCCTAGGTTTTGTAAGGTACACTCTGTGATATGATGCACGCTTAATCACTTTAGTAGTGATAAAATTGCATTTCCCAATATTAAATTTCCTTTGATTAGTAGTGGCCCATTTATGACAGGCTCATTCAAAAATGTCAAAGGGTTTAGGTGCTTCCTCTAATAGTTCGCAAACAAATAAAATTTTTTCTTCAAAAATTGATCGAAGAGTCTTCGCAAATTTACCTCTTGTGATGTTGCAATGTCCAATTAATGTGAGGGTTTGGGGTTTCAAACCTAAAATCCAATTGTGACATAGAGTCAACTCTTTCCTTTATTACATATAGACCCATGAATTTTCCACTTCACTAAGGCCACTTTTATAGCCTTCACAAATATGAGACGAATTTCCATATTTGAACCCTTATCCACAACCCATATGAGGACAAGCTATCAAATTATTGCTTGGGTATAACAACTAACCACATAATGCATTGGCTCTTGATCACAATTTTCAGGTGAACTTCACAATTATGATGCCCACCAATGGTTACACTTTCTCTCATAGTCCTCTAATGTCCAAGTTTACCAGTAAGGAAACTTCTCCTTTTATGCAATATCCAATATTCCTGCCCCTAAATGATTGTGTGGGCTGGATGCTCCACCTGACACTAAGAGATGAGTCAATGACTATGTGCTACATTATTCCATTCATCACTTTATCACTCTAATTAAAATGGTTGGAATTAGAATCACGATGGGAAATAATCAAAATAATTTTCCCTCTGGCCTTTTTCACCATGGAAGCAATCCAAAATCCAATCTATGTTAACTTAATAGGTTTCAACTATATTGATTCTAGTTCCTATGATAAATCAAAATAAATTAAAACAAGAATAACCATTTCATATGAGAAGCCTATTCCCTGCTCATCAATGCTAAGAGATAATTTCACACAAGGCATGATTGAAGTCATCAATGCCAGAGTCAATTCTAGAGGCAAATGCACTTTGCTTGCAAGAGGTGATTGAATTATTTTTGTGATTGGGTCTTCAACATATTTTTTGGATTTGTGCTTGCACTTTGCAAGGTTTTTAGGTGTTGTTGATCTTCCAGGTTAGAATCCTGCACTTGGGAAATCAGTGTAGGGAGTGGGTTGAATGCATTTTCATCTTTGAAAATAGGGAACGTACATTAAGTTGTTATTGCTAGTGCATGAAAAAAACATTTTTTGATATCATGGAACAACTATTGCACATACTTGATAGTTGGTGTGGATTTTTCAGATGTATGATTGACACTGGTCATGTCCTAAACAATACTCTTGGATGCCCCTGAATAAATTTTGACAAGAATGGGAGAGTTTTTGTGTTCCCATAAGATTATTATGTCTAAACAACCTTTCCATCTTTCCATTTCCTTGTATATTTTTTATCTTGCTAAAAAAAGACAATTTAGGGTTACAACTTGATCTATTATTTGTTTAAAAATATTCAATATGGTTTCTTAAGTTGTAAATATCTTCATCTCTCAGCTTGAGATACCTTGTCATGTCCATTATAATAGTCTGACTTACTTTTGTTGCAGCTACACCCATTGTTTCTATGAACATGAGGTTTACTATTCATAGATGTGCAATAACAATTTTAATAGTTTCAATCATTTCTTCCTATTTGCCAATTTATTTTTCTTGTGCACTTGATTCGTTAGTGATTTATTCTTCTTATGAAAAGAAACATTTTCCAATATTGGAATAGGGCCATACTTTTAAGATTGAGTTAGTTCCCTCAAGACTTGCTGGAACTATGACTCGTCTACAAAAAAAACGGAAGGTCCCCTAGTCAATGTCAAATCCATGTGAACATTGTCTCCAAGTTTCCAATGTTATCAAGATTTCATTGATGTTTCTCACTTGCTTGTTCCTTAGCTATCTGCTGCAAGTGGAGGATTGTTTTCATTCCGAGTGACAAGAGACTATCCCTTAAATATATATTTGTAGGGTTCATCCTCAATGATGATTTCAAAGTCTTATTTTTGTTGGAAAATACACTTTTCCTCTTTAGTCTTATAACCCAAATAGTCCACTCTTCTTTGGAGTTTCTTGGTGGCCATAATCCCATCTTATGTTCACTATTGTGATATGGATTTTGACTATTTTCAAAGGATCATGTATTTTAAATTATTATTCTTTGAGCTTGTAGTCTAGTACTACATTTGCTCCATTTGAGCATAAACAATATTACAAAAGATATAAATACTAATGGTAATAGGGTGGGTTAGGAAACATTTTTCTTTTCTTTCAAAGGTTCATTAACTCCATATAAAGTTGCTTGATATGCAATTTTTCTCAATACCAATTTATCTAGGCCATGCTCTAGTAGCGAATGAGGGATCTTTGGAGCATCAAATAAATAATGTAGTTAAAGTGTTTTTCTATATAATAACTTCATGTTCGTGCTATAACTTGTAGAGATTTGTTTGAGAATGTGACATAAGGTTTTCCGAGAAAGAGTTTGTGTAGAGTGGCTACGCAGTCATAACATAGAGACCCATAATGAATCACGTTCTCTTATTTTCACAATATTTGATAATAGACATCGATAGTGGGGCATTGGTAATTCTATGAAAAACCGAGTATAGGGAGGGGGTTTATGATATAAATTACATACATGAGATAGGACACCATGTAATAGTCAGGCCTTTGTTCTGCTAGAGGTGCACATCTCATTTTATTGTAGAATTTAAATTAAATGAGATAATATCACTGAAATTGAAAATCATCATATTATAGAGGACGTGATGCATCAATGGAAATAATGTTTTCTTCAACCTGGTCACATATTTTCCCCTTTATGTCTTCCAAATTAAAGCTAGGGCAACTCTTACTAGCACTTTCAATTTGTAGTTGCATAACTCTTTGAGGTATTCCTTCATAAATTTTTGCATGATTCCCACAATCCATTTATAATTCATGTAGTGTTATGTATATTAATGAAATGCTCCATGCATTTGAGAGTCAAATGCAAATCAGGTATAGGAACATTTCCTGGAGCATAGGAGCTGATCCAACTACCATCTTCTATTTTTATCTACCTGTAAGTCATGTTACCTTTATTTACCAACCATGGATTATATATGAACATCACAATAATGTTTTTCTCACTAGTTGGTGAAAGTGACACTTGCATACTATGTAGTCCATTATTATTCCATTCTCATTCCATCAATTGTATCTTCCCCCATGCCTAAATTTGTTAGATATTTGTGAAAATCAATCCAAAAAAAATCATTAAACATTTGTTGCTTCTCAACATTCATTATGAAACTCACTAAAAATTTCTCTCTTTTGATGGAGTGTTATAGGATGTTCAACCAAACCCATATTTTTCAAATCTATCTTTGTCAAGTGACGAAATTTACGGCAAGATAGAAGAAATTAACCAAACAAATGCTACGTTGTCTAGTAGGAAATGATAAATTAGAGGTGAAAAGGTTAGAAGACAATTCCATAGATGCATGGAATTGTTTCTCACTAAAGGGGGGTCATGTTCTTATGATAATAAGAGCATAGATGACATTTAGGTGCCCTTGAGTTACAAACATCTAGTGAAACAATAGGTACCCAAGTATCTTCCTGAAATAAAGATTGATTTTTTTTCAATGAAAGGATATACCAAATTTCCCCATCATCATTACATTTTTTGGTGCTATTTTCCATGGATCGCATAAAGGTATGTTATGATGGATTAATTGAATTTATGGAGTATGTTAGACTTTGTTATGTCTACAATGATTGGGTATGGCTAGTCCAATTTACCAAAAGTATGTAAGGATACGGCGTGGCCACAAATTATATACAGCTAAAAGACAATGATCAAAATAAAGGTGCAACTATGGATATTGATGAAAGGAAAAAAGTAGGAGGGAATATTGCAGGGTTTATAAATAGTACATGGCCCATGACCCCAAATAAGAAACCTAGTTTCATATTCGAGGGGCATGAAGGAAACCATGTATTCGTGTGTGCCATAAAATCAATAGCTGTAGGGGTGAAAATTGCTTATTGATTACAATTTGAATCGAATAGATACAAATATTAGTATTATGGGGGTGGTATGCATTCTATTTTACCCAACTTGTAATCACATGTATTCGTATGTGACCTAAATTCAATAGTTGTAGGGTAAGGTTTTCTCATTGATTACAATTTGAATCAAATAGATACAAACATTGCTATTATGGGGGCGGTATGTATTCTATTATATGTTATGATTTTCATTTACTACAATATATTGTCACACATCTTATAAGTTAAGGGAAAATTTTAATAAGTCATGGCTATAATATTTTGGTAGGTTGATCAAGGTCAAAGGGCACCAACCTGAGAATAGGAAAACATCAATGTAATTGGATGTAAAAATATAATCATGATATCTATTCTAGCGATATCTTCTTAGCATTTTATCCATTCTATGTTAGGATATCCCGACACGTAGGAATAGTTAAGTATAACTTGGTCTAGTATAGAGTTAGGTAAAGTGTGTTTCTTTACTATGTACATTTGTAACTTACAATC
>APFE031332148.1:0-18635 GCA_000404065.3 Pinus taeda
TTTATCAAAACTGAGCTCCTTTTCTAGCTCTGCCATTCTTTTCTTCAGAGCTTTTACTTCTCTTTCCCTCTCAGCCACATTTTGCTTAGACTTATCATATTTTTCATTTATTTTTGCTAAGTTGTCCTGGACTTGGCTGAGTTCTGACATTTGAGCCTCTAGCACCTGTATTTCTTGCCTCATCTTTTGCATGTCCAGGCTCTCAGCCTGCTCTGTTGTTGGTGGTGAGGTGGTTGGTGTTGTGGTGCCTGGAGCATCCTGCTGAGCCTGTTTCTTTGGAGGGACAGTATCTTGAGGGGTTTCCTCAAGGCTTATTGATTCTGTGGGCGGCTTGGAAGATTGCCCTGCCTCCCTCCTTTGCAATGCTGCTTCCAATGTGGTCTCTGTGTCTTGCAGCTTTTCCTGTGTTTCTATCAGCTCCTTGTATAAGGTCATCAATAATGCAGTTGCATCTTTTTCTTGCCTCTACTGGGCAACCTCATCTGTCTGTGGGTGCAGAGTTGGGGGGATCTTCATTTTCTTTTTTATTGCAGCCATGTCTGCATCCCTCAGTTTAAGGACTTGTTGTATTGCCTTAACATCATTGGGGTCATGCCCAAACTCTATGATTATTTCTTCTAATGCCTTGATTATTATCTTTAGCTTGGGAGGATGCCCTCTCCAACTCAAGCTGTGCTGCAATGTTGTTTAGGCTATTCTGCAGCCTGTAATTAATCAAGGTCTTGTCTGCCAGAGTGGCATAGACCATCTCACCCGTCTGTTTGTGGAGTTCAATTTGGTCCATCAGGTGGATGTCTTTTGAGAGGACTTCCAAATTAGTCCTGATATAATCTGCAGTTGTTTGTGGTTAGTGCACTATAGGAGTGAAATGGCTCATGGTCATCTTGCCTTCTTGTACATCAAAGGCAGACATGAGCCTCTGTTGGTTTGCAGGTGCCATGTTTAGGAGGTGATTGTAAAGTCTAATCTTTATGGGCTCACTCCTTCTTTCGGCATCTTTGAATTGCTGTTTTATGCTTGCACCTATTCCCTGCTGCTGCCCTGAGGAGCTCACTTCTCCCAATGCTGCCCTGTCTTGCACCTGTTGCAAGGAGCTGGCAGAAGCCTCCATGCTTGGCATTTCCTCCTCTGAGAAGGGATTTAGCCTTTGCCTCTTCTCTACTGTTTTAGTGAGGGGAGTCTCCCTCTCTCTCTTTCTGTTAACGTCCTCCCTTTGAGGGGTCTGGAGGACAGAGGAATCGACCCTGGAGTCTTGCCTCGGAGGTGCCACTGGTGCTGTTTGCTCTTCGGTAGCCATCTGGGCCTCTCCTTTTTGCTTCTCCTGACCCTGTTGGTCTGTTTGTTGCTGTTCCTGCTGGGGCTGCTGTTGTTGATCCTGTTGGCCCTCTGGTTGTTGTTGGCCCTATTGGCCCTCTAGTTTTTGTTGGCCCTGTTGGCCCTCTAGTTGTTCCATCACTTTATCCTTTCCCTTGCCCTGCCCTTGATTGGTATTTTGCACTGCCTCTTCTTGTGTTGCATAGGATGAAGCAGCTACTCTTGTTTGAGGATTTGGCAGAGAAGGCACCTGAGAAGGACATTCCAAGTCAGCCATTTTTGATAAATGCCTTCTAGCTCTTTCAACTAGCTCTTCTTGAGACACAGGCTCTTCTAAGGTGTTTCTCCTCCACTTCGGTTGGTTAGCGTGTCTCAGGATGTGGAACATGCTCTCATGCTCATAGCTAGAGAGCTTGCATCTCTGTCTTCTCAAGGATATAAAGTCGTTGGGGTCATAAGGCTTCCAAAGGAAACTTAGTTTTAGGCCAAGGCTTTCCAACATCCTATCTGCTTCTTTCCATCCTTCTCTTCTGTTCAGGATGAAGTGGCCTAGCTGGTTTCTAACTTTAAGCTGTGCCCTTTTTCCTTTTCCTACAAAGTGTATCTGGCCAGCATTGCCAAATTGCCTGAAATACTCCAGGGCAAAGAGCCTCATTGGCACAAATCTGGGCAGCTTGTATGGGCGCAACTCACAGCCATATATCCTAATCACAGTGTAATGCTGGTAAAAATACCAATCTCCTATGCTGTAGGCACTGGAGAGTTGCAGAATCCTCTGCATTTCATCAGTGAGTCTTGGAGGGGGTGCTGTCAAGAGTAGAGACAAGGCTGGATGAATGAATAAGTCTATGAACTCAGAATATGTATATGGTGAATATGCACGGTGGTGGAAGGCTGAGCTCCAGTATACCACTAATCTTGGGTTTCCTGCTGCATCCGTTCTCTTGATTTCAAAAGAGAATTTCTCATGTTGGTGTTACAAAATAAGATGATAAATATATGAGGTGTATTTGAACACCTTCTCTCTGGATAAGTGCAAAAATTGCTCATGTATCTTGTCAGAGATATATGTAGCATAGTCATAACAAATGGGGGCTTTACCAGGGGAAAACATTGTCATCATTACTAGCACAGTTTCCTCTATGAACTCCATTGATTTGTACCCCAGCACTGAGCTTATCATGTATGCTAGGTCCAGGCCTAGTTGATTTAAATAGCCATCAAAGATGGGAGGATGCAGCACTGTGTCAGATTTTTTGATAAACAATTGATTAAGCTTTAGGATCTCTGCCTCTGTGAGTACCTTGGCTCCTTGATTGATTAGGTCTAGCAGGGATAAAGGAACCAATTGCCTTTCAGTTTTGAATTGGACCATCTCCCTGATGGCCTCAGGGGTGGTGTAAAATACAACTGCACCTTGTGTGTTGAGCACAGCCCTCTTCATAGGGTCATAACAGTCAGCACACAAGTGGATGAGGTTAGGGAACTGATTGAACTGAGGCATCTTGAAGATTGGGAGGGAGGACTCCCAAATGCCTAGGATGTCTGTTCCATCTCTGTGCTTAGCCCTGAGCTCATTTAATAAATGAATGTGAAACGTACATTTGGCTGGGGCATCCTCCGAGATTTGGTAGTCTAGGTCTGCCAAATCTTGCTAGTCTAGCTCTCTCTGAGGAGCATTCAAGGGAGTAACATTAAGGGCTACTGATGCTGAAGGGGTATCCATGTCTGTTCAAACGTTTCTTGGGCTGATGAGCAAGCTAACTGGGAAAATGGAATTTGAGAGAAACACAGACTGGCAGGCCTGTTTTACAGCAGAATAGGATGGTACAGGGCTTTCTGAGAAGGCTTTTTATACAGTCTAACAGACCTCCTTTGGAAATTTAGGAGCAGGTTAATGAGTTAACAATTGCGCGAACAGAGAAGGGTTTTCACGAAAATCTACGTGTAAAATGGGTCCGTCAATTTAACTCGACCTCAAATTGTCCAGGGAAGACAGGATATACTTGGTTTTGTGGTGAAATTTCAATGTCTTGCCGTGTCCATGTATGTTTTATGAGTAACTGTGAAAAAACCAGTTTGCAAGGAAATGGACGGGCAAATACCTGTTTAGCCAGTAGCTTGGGACAAAAGAGTAGTTGGGTTGGCACTCTGAGCTTCTGCTGATGGTCAAAAGTTGGCTAGTAGACTGCTGGTCATAGTTTGCATGCAGACAGCACAGAGGTCCTTTTCTCAGAAAATAACAAAAAAACGCGAAGAACCGTAAAAATATGGCCTTTTTGCTTTATTGGCGCGTTTTTTGAATGACGTCAGCATGTGGGTCCGGGATGGATGACGTTAGCAGGACGTCATCGGGTGACGTGGTGGCCTGAGACCGGTCCACGGGAGCAATGAGGTGGCGGCCAGGTGGGCAAATGGGGACGAGGTGGGCGGTGGTGGCAATGACGTGGGCAACAACAGGGCGCGGACGTGGGAGGGACAGGTGTTGCCATATCGGGCCCCCTCCTGCACGGTAAGGAATCTGTCAGAGGGGGCTCCGACGGAGTTTGGTCACGACACCTGTCCCCACGTGACGCAAGCGTCTGACAGATATCGGAAGGTATCTGTCGGACGTCGGGGGCCTTTCGATATTGATAGGAGTCGTTGATCTGCGGGCGCATGATCAGACGGCTGTCGGGTAATGAACCTGCGCGGCCAATAAACTCCACGTTTTTTAAAGGTCGGACGTCGGGCCGCTCCGAAATTGGTTCTGACCGTAGATCTGGCAAGGCCACGATCGAACGGTCGTCGGGTGGATTAAATGCATGGATGATAGCGGTGATCGGGTGGGTAAAAAATTATATTTCTTGGAAGGCGTGCCCGGCGGGACCCTCCGCTTCATAGATGATTTTCAAAGGTTTTGGATGGTTTTATTTATTGAAATCAAATCTGCCCGCCAACATTAGAAAACGGTAGAAAACACAAAGAATTTCATGCAAAATGCTGTTCAAAGTATACGAGGGCGAAACTATATGAAAAGGAGGTTCTGATGAAGTTATATAAAAAGGCACAAATTGGATCCCGACCTTAGGATAAGGCGGGGAAGGTATATTTTCATGATATTTCCGCCCTTTAATGGTTTTAAGGGGGTCAAAAAGGTTTCTTTAAGGGTTTTTAGGCAAAAATGGAGACTTGGGTAGGGGAATGGGTTAAGATGGAGAAAAGGGGCTAAACATGGGTTTTTGACCTTAACCAGATGTTAATTCAATTCCCAGAAGTAGAAATTATGGCTATAGTGCCAAGGAGGGGATATTTATACAGTGTGTGGGGTTTATACACCATGGTGTTATACTAATAGGGAGAATGAAGTATAGGGAGCTAAATAATAGAGTTAGCTGTTAATATGGGGGGAAAATATGGATGAGGATCAGTACAACCAAGTTTTCATGAAAACAACTTAGTGTAAAGAGTAGATGAAAATGAAAAGAACTTTACACAAGAAATGTGGCTTCCAATGGCCTTAAGAACGACCATAAAACTTTGAGTTTTCCTTATGATCATACCTGGTGCACGGGTGTTAGTTATGAGTGGTAAACAAAGGGAGAGAGGGGAGTTAGACATGCTCCACTGTGTTGTTTTGCCTGTACTTTGCATAGCAAAGTTGATCTTGGGGGGAACACCACTTCTGCAACTTCATCTACCTACCTAATTATTTGCCTAACATTTTTTATTTCTTCTTGGAGGGTGCACTTTGAACTTGCAAACCCTTTGTGTGCCTTTTCTTTTGCATTGGCTTTTTTGTTTCACTTCCTATCTAATAATACCCTTATTCCTTCCAAGGCCCCAGATTAAGCAGTTGGGAACCTTAGTTTCTCTGCCTGACTACTGATCTGCCAAGTTTAAACAGTTTGGACAGATTTATTTCTCTATTCTACAACATAAATTGAAAACATGGCATGACCCAGATTAGACTGTTGGGTCATCCACAAAAAAAATTTAATAGGCCTGAAGGTATGTACACACCTTGTCTTCTTTTGCAAATATGGATCCTTTGTAGTAGCAAAGTGGAGCATATTTGGCACTTGAATTTTGCCAATCATGAGATATGAAACCTATTGGTATAGGTAACCAATAATATGTACTGAAAAATGTTAAGAAAATTAATTATGAATTATAAGAAAGCACCCCAAAAAAATGATGAAATTAAGCGAAAAAAAAAAAATAACTTTCTTAATTTTTAAGTTAACTAAAAATAATGATAATTAAAAAAAAAAAAAAAAAATCCATCTTCAACTTTTTCTCTTGAAAACTAAAAAAAATAGAAATAAAATTCTATAAATAATTGTTGGAAATCTTTAATTTATTTTACTTTATATTCTTTTATATAAATAGTCAAGAATATTCCTATAAAGTAGAGGGCCAATAACATGGAAAAGACAGGACATTAAGAGGGAAAGATAAATCTCCGTATTGACACAGGTGGTCGTGGAGTGTTCAAATGGTTTGGTGGGAGTTGAGGTGTTTGTGACATAATCATTGAGAAAAAGAAATACCAATGAGCATATATGGAAGTGAGATGATGAGAGTAAATTATTGAACATTAGTTACGAGTTTCATTTCAAGAAGCCTTACAAGTTACTTGATTGTTCTTTAATTTTAATTCATTCAAAGCCTTCTAAAGTCATTTGATGGCACGTGGCATGTAAGTGAAAGTTACGAAATGGAACATTGGGTTGCTAGGGGAGGGATGCTAGTTATTGTGCATGCTCCCTACCACACCCGTAAAATACCACCAAATCACCCTATTTCTTGTATGACACATGGTTGACGAAGTATCGTGGTAGATGGGGAATTCATTCCCGCCTCGATCTGAGTGTTTTTAATATTTTATTAGGGTTTCTCTAGACATTTACAAGGAAGAAAGTGTTATTTTTCTTGGGGCTGATGTGTGGCCATTTTTCTGCCTCGACTATTATTCTCTTGATGCCTTGATGTTGGTCATTTGACACTTGGTCATTGTGTTGCACTGATTTCTTTATTGTGAGAAGTAGATTGTGGGGGTTTAGGGTTTTTCCTGTTATGGTTCAGGGTTTAGATTTTCATGACTTGTTTCTCCATGGTCATGGCCCACCATCATTCAGTACAGTTTTCTGCTTTTGACTCTTTATTAGATTTCAGTTGGTTCAATGGTCGACATGGAGATTTCACGCTCCAATGTGTTTTCATGAAGGTAAGCTCTCTTGCTATTGATCTTTTCATGCATTTTCAATTGGGTTAATGTTTTTTTTGCATCTTTTTTACACCTTTGTGATTTTTGTTGTAGGTAAGCTCGATTATGTTTGCAAGTCAGGTATGGCGAGGTGATGGGGTCTTCAACAACACTGATGCAACAGGGTTTGTGTGACTCGAAGGATTCGTCGATAATGGCTTTGTCGATGGTTTTCTAGTAGGATTTTCAATCCTACCAGTTGATACTTTTGGGTTTGTAAACACATTCAAACCATGGGAAGTTTGTTATGTTTGGTGTTATTATGAGTCTATGCTCTTTCTGTTTGTAATTTCCTGTTTGTGTACTGTAAAAGGTTCGGGGGTTTTGTAAATTTGTATAAGGTTTTTATAAATTAACTCATGGTTTTAGGAAAATGGTTTTATGGTTAGTAAAAAATTAGTGTTTTTGTAATTTTTTCTTACGGTTCACTGAAAATCTTGCTTAGGGATTTTGTAATATTTTCTTAGGGCTTTTGTAAATTTTGCTTATGGATTTTATAATTTTTCTTAGGGTTTTTGTAAATTTTTCTTAGGGTTTTTTGTAAACCAGTAACTCATTAAACCTGCACCCCTTCCTATTCATCCTCAGTCATTAAAACCACACCCTTGTGTGTTCATCCTAATTCACTGAACTCACACCCTGCATTACTTTTTGAGTCATAATATTCTGGGACTGATACATGAGTAAGACATTGTAGGCTCCAAATTTAAACATGTTAACTCAATTCTGAAACTTTCAAACTGGTAGAGGAACTATCCATCCTTAATCCCTTAACTTCCTGTGATTATGAGACCATAGGAGGAGGCAGATCCTTTTGTAATTGTATCCATGTAACCACTTCTACCTTAAGTTCAATTAGAATAGTCTCTTCTTGAAGGTTTTTTGTCATGTTTTAATTCAATATTCATTAATATGAAATGCTTGGAAATAGGTCACAATACTCTTAAAATAGCTCTAAACCTATGTAATTTACTCTTATCCCATTACTACCATCATTGGTTCTTCCTTGGTAACTTCATTGAGATTCTATCCTCTGGATGATAAAAATGTCAATGTCCACCTAGGATAAATCTAGAGTATAATTATTGTGCACCAATTTGTGAACATGTTATCACTTTTTAGTGCCAATAGTTGAGTAGACATTCTTGAAAATAGAATCAATAGCACTAATGAAGGGAAAGGGGTTACCCTGAATGAGCTTGAGAGTGATTTTATCCTTTTAAGGGATTCCACTTCGTGATTCTGTTGAAAATAGCAACAAGAAATGTTAAAAATAGAATCCAGAATATTCCAATTTTAATTTGTCCTTGAATTAAAATTGTGAATTAAAATTCGAATTTAGCCTCACTAGCTGCTTGAAGAATAATTAATTAATTCATATTGACTTAATTAGTTGGATAAATTCAAGTTAGAAGTCTTTTTGAAGTCATGCAACAGTTATCCCTTAAATTAAGGAGATAAGATTGAGTTGTATTTGAGTTGTAATTTTTTAGCTCAATTAACTGAGTTAAGTCCAATTAAATTAGTTCCAAACTGTTTGAGGAACTAATTCTGGGTTCAGTCAGTTAATGCATGCATGCATCCAACTAGTGTACTCTAGATAACTGAAGATTCTTTCATCATTAACTCATGCATATCTGTTCTGAGAAAGACCCAGTTGAGCTAAATGTCAAGGACATGTTACTATCAGTTGCATGAGTTTTCCTATAAAGGAAACTCATCTATGTAGAAGGAACAAGGTTCCTTGAGGATTGTGCACTTTTACAGGGTGTGAGATCAGTGTGAGTGGCTAGTGTTACACTTGGTAATAAATGGATCACTCAGGAGAAACTTCACAAGGAAATAGGAGGCTTGGAGGGTAGAGGAGAAGGTTTGTGAGAAGCCTTTTTCCCTGTGAGCATCCAGGAGGATTGTACTTAGCACTAGCTAGCTGTCAGAGCTAAGGCTTTGTGTAATTCTAATATATTTCCACCTTGTATGATAATACAGATAGTGGTTTTTTTAGCTGAGACTTTCCCCTGAGTATTCTTTTGTGTTTCATGTGCATTGATTCTTCTCTTGTTATATGTGTTCCGCTTGATCTTGCTCAAATATCTTAAGCTTCTGCTAAATGATTGTAGAAGCATATTCAAATATTTTTCTTTAGTTATATTGCATTATCAGGTTGATCTACAGTCAGAATTTCTACAGATTCATCATGTAATCCATAATGTATCTTCCATAGAATTAGGAACTTATAGATTTATTTTAATTTTCTATATAATTTTTGGAGTATTTGAACTATTTTGATGTCCATTGTTTGTGTCTATTTTGAATATTGATATACATTTCAAGTGAATATTAAGTATTGGCATGAGTTGTGGAGTTAAAAACACCATGAGATAAACAAATTTACAAAATTTGTAATACTAAGGAAATTGAGGATGAGTTCCATTTTGAGTTTGTGGCTTTTCAACATGCCTAGATGCTTCTAGGATTCTTAATTCTTGTCATCCACTTTGTTTTTCTCACATTTTCTTCTTTGTTCATAACAAGGCAATTGTGTATTTATTTGATTAAAAAGTTTTGAATTTATTTGACTCAATGGATTCATGACAACTCAACTTTTTTAATTTATTGTGTGGTATTATTTCTTGTCATCCATTGCATTTTTATCACTTTTTATTCTATAGTCATAAGAAGAAAGTTGTGAATTTTTTTTATTAAAAAATTATTTATTTGTTTGATTCAATGGAGTCTTGACAGATCAAAAAAATTGAATTGAATCGTGTGTTATTCTTTCTTGTCATCCACTGTGTTTTCCTCGTAGTTTCTTCTTTGGTCATAACAAGAAAAGTGTGAATTTGTTTGATTAAAAAATTTTGAATTTTTTTATTCAATGGAGTCACAATGTTTGCATTGACCTAATACATGTAGAATTTATTCAGCTCAATATTTCTTTTAGTATTTCTGCAATGTTGTGTTTCTGACTCAGTGTACTAGATCACTTCAACAAGATAAAATCTGAGCCTATTAAATCGCTAAGCAAATACCAAATTGTGCTCAATTGATGAAAGTTTCTATCGTAGAGTCTGCTTTACTGTGATGTAAAATTGTGCTTAGTAATGTAATCTAGGCTTGACACACACATTTAATCCAATTGTTTGTCTCGATTTTGAATCTTGATATACATTTTAGTTGACTATTAAGTAGTGACATGAGTTGTGGAGTTAAAAACACCTTGGGATAAACAAATTTACAGAATTTCCAATACTAAGGAAGTTGAAGATGAGTTTCATTTTGAGTTTGTGACTTTTAAACATGTTCATATGCTTCTAGGATTCTTTCTTGTCATCCACTAAATATTTCTAGCATTTTCATCCCTGGTCATAACAAGACAGTTGTGAATTTGTTTCATTAATTTTTTTTGAATTTGTTTCATTCAATGGAGTCATTATCAATCAATAAAATTGAATTGAACTATGTGGTATTATTTCTTGTCATCAACTATGTTTTCCTCATAGTTTCTTCTCTGATCATAACAAGATTTTTGTCAATTTATTTCATTAAAAAGTTTTAAATTTTTTGATTCAACGGAGTCATGATGTTTTCATCTACCTAATACATGTAGAATTCAGTCAACTCAACATTTATTTTGGCACTGTTGCAATGTTTTGTTTCTAACTTAGTATATTAGATCCCTTGAATTAGATAAAATTTGAACCTGTTAAATCACTAATGAAATGCCAAATTGTGCTTAGCTACTGAAAGTTTCCGTTGTAGAATGTTCCTTACTATGATGTAAAATTGTGCTCAACAATGTAATCTAACTTGAAACATAGATTTAATCCATCCTCATTCATATGGAGTGTCAATGTTGGATAATTGGGTTGAAAATTTCGGTTATGGATAAGCTACATGATTTCCATCCTACATTTAATTGGTTTTTATCAATTTATTATTAGCCATAATCTTCAACCCATAAAATTTAAAGAAAACGGAAAATAAGTATACTAAATTTCATAGACCATAATTGGTTTTTTGCGTTTGTTTGCAGAAATGAGGGTTTGTGCTTGGAATAAGCTATAATCAATCCAATTGCAATGGAAGCACAATTATCCCTTATAAGCATAGTCAATTGGAATTGAATCTATTTTCAATTTGTAATAGTGAGGGAGAATTCAGAGGTTGAAAATGACCACCAAAATAAATGGAGTCGTCATGCTTACATCGACCAATATTGTTTATTGTTACTATTCATTTTTTTATGGAGTTTTCAAATATAAAAAGTGAGTTTTTTAAGATTTCACTATTCCCTCATTTGTCATTTATTTAACAAATCAAAGAGAAATGTGATGTAAATCATTTGGTATGTAAATGCAGAACAAAAATTCCCTTAGTATTCTCAGCTAGGATTTATCCATTCTAATAGACTGTGAATGTTGCTTCTAAAATGGATTTTGATGACAATGCTACAAAAAATATGGAATAAATGACATAGATTATAAGTCAAAATCCTCATGTGACAATAAAAAGAGGAAATCCATCCAAAATCCACACCATAATGTGGTTACAACAAAAAACATATGACATCCCTATTCTTGATGGCCTCCAGAATCTTCAATGCCCAAACTTGTTGAGTTCACTACTTGATCCATGTAGGTTGGCCTACCTAATAATGGTTGATTAGGATGTGTTGGATTACTGCCATATGATTGAGTCTAATTTTCCCCTTGTAGCCATGGAGGAATTGAGTACCCATAACTCACAATTTCCCTACCAACTGCTACATTAAGTGGAGTTGTCTAATAAGCATGCATATGATTGATACTTTCACTGGTTCAAATAAAGCAAGTGTGTAAACCCCCATTCTGATAGCAAGGGACTTGAATTCTTATGAGGTATTGGAATAATGGTGTATTTTCTGCAATATGGTCCAATGTGTTTGACATCATCCAAGTTTCATTAACTGTGCTTGCATAATTATCAACCATATATGTCATCCCTTGTTATTTTTGAAGGGGTTATTGAGCCTTTATTTCTTCATTTCCTACCTTGCTAATTGTTTTTTATGTTCCTTCTCTTGCCTTACTTTATATCTTTCAATTTTTTCTTATGCTCAAAGTTGTGTCGCAACAATCCTTGTTGCCTTCTTTTCCTTAGCTAAATCCTTCTTTTTCTATTTTAATTCTTTAATTTAAAGTTTCTTTTGTTTAGACTCAACTAATAGGGTTATATAGTCTCTTGGGGTGAGTACCTATGAACTTCATCCCAAACGAAGACTACCTAGTGTTCCTTTCTTTTTTTCATTGACACTCTCTTGGTACTTTTCTTTCAATATCTGGGATAAATGATTGAACTATATTGTTCTCTCTGTATGATTCCTCATTATGTGGACTATCTTCTTCCATTGATCTATTGTCCACAAAAAATGAACTATTTCATTGTTCAATTATGTTGGTTGTGAAGGCATGTTCATGTTTTCTTCATTGGTTCTTGAGACATTATGTTTATTCATATTCATCATGGCTTCTTCCAACCATTATGGTGGGATTACCTAACTTGGAAATGTCAATTGGTCATTGTTTCTTCCTAGTGCAATATCAACAATGTCCTTTTCAACCACATTCTCATTGTCCATTGCATGATCAACACAATCATTAACAATATCAGCAGAAGAAGTCTCATGTGCTTCATTTGGTAGAACAACCTCCATGTTACTATCAATTGGTTTATGATTATATTGTGTTTCACTTACATGTTCATCATCATCACCATAGAAGTGTCCTTGAGAGAGGAAAATGATATTATCAGTTGCAACTGGATCTTCCTATTCATCCATTTCTTCTTACACTTTGACATCTTCTTGGACATGCCCTTCTTCTTGACCATTTACATGAAAGTCCTGGCTACAACCAATATCATGCATAAGAGCATCATAATTTTGTGGCCATATTCCATTCCTCCTAAAGCCAACCTTGATATTTGGTGGTCTGAAATCCCTTTTAAAGGATTTACTTGCAAGCTCTTGTATCTCAATCCTTTTCACCTCAACCCTTGGATTATTTTCCTTCCATGAATCTCACTCTAACCTAAAATAGTTCTTGAAAGGGCCAAACACACTAACATCAAGGGGTTTCAATCTTTGAGCGGTATTAACAGGAAATGTTAATAGGTCGATGCCCAAATTATTTGCCTCCTCAATTATTTGCACACCAATGTGGCTTCCGTGGCCACCTGAAGTCAATAGGTGTATGCTCTTAGGTGAGACACCACTTGGTATAGATGTAAAAAGGGGACAAAGCCAATTTAAAACAAGTTCTTTAGTCATCCATGCATGCACTTAGTTCACAATTTTGTATATAGTTTTTCAGTTGATTTTTTCCTTTGAATGGATAAAATCCTAGAATTAACGCACCAATTGCATTGACACAACATAGAATAGTTATCCACTCCCTTTTCTTAGGAAAAATCTTTGGCATGTTTTGTCTCTCTCTCTTGGTAACTACCCACAAGCCACAATTCCTTCCTACCTGTAAACCTGTTTCGTCATAGTTCCATATATGGTCTATAACATAAGAATACTTATTGTATGCACTAGAAAGAGCGTCATAGAACTTAGAGACAATTGCAGGGTGTAAATTTAAATCTTTGTGTCTTTCAAGACCTTCATATATAAGAAATATAAGGTCTAGATGCCTTTTTTTAAACCTAAATTGCCATGATTTACTAGGAAACCCATATTTTAATGTTTTTAGTCTCTTGTGACGGATTTCAACATTTGTGGATTTGAGTTGTATCAACTCTATCCCATGTCCCAATTGGGCCATCTCCTTACACCACTCAACCACCTTGGCCTCCTCCTCTTTAGTCATAATTATAAGGGGCCCTCTACAATTTTTATGAGTGAGCCCATTTACCCAATAATGTATTGATGAGGGAGCAATACGATTCTTCCTTACAGATGCCTGAACTGAATATCCATTAAAATTTATATAGTTAATTGTAGATAGCATATCTTATCTTTTCCACCCTCTTATAATGTTGATATTCTTAGTTGAACTCTACCCTTGGACTATGGTTGATGGTGGGACAACATTTGCTTCTGCCGCATGGTCATCCTCAACATTCTTGTTGGGAGCATTGTTGACATTCAAATCATCTTTCCTATCCTCATCTGATGAAGGGCATCATGGTTAGGCACCCGTGGTCACTCACCTACCACTTCTCCTTGTACAAGCAACATAACTAACTCTTGTCATAGATGTAACTACCTGCAAATTTATTGCATGCATTTAGTTAACAATAATTGAAATTATGCTTTCCTACATGATATTATTATTTCTTCTTTCCTATAAGAGATTAACAATATGTTATTTTATGCGAAATTTCTAGCAAATTTCAATTAAGATTTTGCAATAACACGGATTATAATAGAGATACAATTCACAATAAAAATTGTAGTCGTTTAACAAATTTTCATACGTATGCCTTTTTGACAGTATACTTGGAAAATCAAATCTGCAAAAGGAATTTGTTGTATGTCTTCAAATATATCAATAATTATGTTTTTGATAACTTTTTTTCCACTTAAAATACTATGATTGTATTTGCACTAGGAAAATTATTGCCAATGTGTTGAAATTGACCAAGAATAGGTTGTATGTCTTCAATTATATCAATAAATGTTTTGTATAAAATGTTTTATGCATTATAATAAAATGGTCTAGACAATGGAGGAATTTCAAATAAAATGAGTGACAACTGGTTCCTTTTCTAGTTAAAATGTTGACTCTTTTTGATAAGTTGTTTTATAACTTAATTTGTTTAGGCTCATGTCCATGAACATTGAATTTAACAACATAAAAATCGATGAATCGATTGCTTTATAATGGTTAATGATTCTCTTATTGTGGGAATAGTTATGAGTTTTCCAATATTATGAAAATTAAGAAAACTTTTGGTAAAAATCACATCATCAGAGTTTTGTCGATGCTTTACCATCTAATGTGGTTCATCAGGACAAGATGAAGAACAAGATCGTGGCATCCAGTGCCTTTTGAACCATCTAATGTAGTTCATCAGGACAAGATGAAGAACAAGATCTTGGCATCATGTTAAATAGATGAAGAGAAAAAAAAAAATTAACCGTTATAATATAATGGTTAGATTTGACTAAATAAATAATATTATTTGAACCGTCCAATGTGTTTCATCATTGAGACAAGATGAAGAACAAAATCTTGGCATCAAGTTAAATAGATGAAGAGAAAAAAAAAAAACATTTATAATATAACGATTATATTTGACTAAATAAATAATATTTTCATATAAAGAAAATGGTTAGATTTGACTAAAGAAATAATAGTTTAATATAAAGAAATGATTGTTAAAATTGAGTTAAGGAAAATAATTAATCAAAATGGAAAAATTTAATGAAATGAATAATCTAAAAATAAAAATAAAAATAATATTTAGGTCAAACCTAAATAATCAAAACAATAAAACAATTAATAAAATTAATATATAATATAATATAAATAATAAAAATAATATTTGGATCAAACTTAATAATCAAAACAATTAATTAAAACTTAAAATAAATAAAAATAATAAATGGCCAACTTGAAAAAAATAAAAATAAGTGATTGAATAAATAAATAATAAATAATAATAGTTATAATATTAATAATAATAATAAAAATAATAATTAATTAATTAATTAATTAAATCAATAAATCATTAATGAAAAAAAAAAATATTGTTATTCCTATAGATAATACTCTCCATGCATGAAGGAATCTCTAGGCTTGCCTTAGTAGAGGGTTTATCGAGCTACTAATTTCCTTTAAATGGGTTGAGCCTCATGTCCATGAAAACTAAATTTACAAACATAAAATGTGATGAATTTCTTTCTAGTGGTTAGTGATTCTCCTATTCTGGGAATGGTTCTATTCTGGGAATGGTTCTTAGTTTGCCAATATTATTATTCCTATAAATAACATTATCTAGGAATCACGAAAACTCTAGGCTTTCCTTAGTAAATGTTCTATTAAGGTTCTAGGATCACTGAGTTGATTTGTCTATCTATGAGAACCTAAATTTGATATTTGAGACTTTTTCCAGCCCTAGTCAATCCAACATTATGAATAATATAAATCAACCAAAAATATCATTGAAAGTTTAAGAACCAAGTCTCGTAGAATTTTCATGACATAGCTAAGTTCATGCCATGGAATGATTTACAAGTTCTTCCCAAGAAACCCTTATTTATAAAATCAGTCTTCAGAGTAGGTCATGTGAATGCTCAACAACAACCACAAGTATCTAAATATCCGCCACTAATCCGACTAAATTTACCAAGAGGCATGACTAATTTTTGTCTAGGGAGAGAGTTGCATTAATAATATGGTCAAAATTTGTCACAGTAAATCCTCCTAGAACCCAAAAAAAATGCCTCAAATTTATCTCGGGCACAATCAAAATATATCACCAAAAAAATGCATTAGGTATCCTTGAATAACTAAATTGTCTTGTGAATAATAGGACTGGAACCATAACTACTGGAAACCTGCAACCTGCAAGGATAAATATTTTATAGTTCACTGTTGTGTGTGTATTTCATGGTTTCTTATTGTTTTTTGTGCATGGCGTAGCTTGCAATCTGCAAGGATAAATGTTTTGTACAATTCAATGTTTAGAGTGCATTTCATGGTTTCCTGTGACAGTTTGTGCATGAGTTCTTGGATAACGAGTTTGCGCATTTCAACCATTTCTAGTATTGGTTTCCATGAGTTTATACAGGTTGTTGTGGAAAAAAAAATAGTAAGATGCTTAGTCTATCCATGAGTGTACACACCTATTAGTCATGACATGATTTGGTAGTGCTTATGATGGTGAGACTTGATCTACAGGGACTCAACTTGGATCTATTTGCTTTTGCACTACATATAGGAACAATAGGAATGATTTAATAGGCAACCCATGAATGGAACACTTGGGAAAATATTCTTTGATATGTTTCCCTAATCAAGGGAGTGTTAACTCATTAAGGTCTACATGTTTCATATTTAGTAGTAGTTCATGGGAAGGCAAGCCATTTATATACCAATTTCGAAGGCGTGTTGAATAGCTAGAGGACCTCAACCTCCTTGACTCAGTCTTTTAGTGCATTAGCTAAGATGAAAGCTACATAAGAAGCACACCAAACAAAACAAAAAGAATAAACCCACTTGCAACTTGCAAGGATAACTGTTTTGTATAGTTAAATGTTTTGAGTGCATTTCATGGTTTCCCGTGATAGTTTTTGCATGTGCTTATAAAGGAAATAAGTTTATACTGTATAGCTTGTCTTGAAAAAAACAACAAAAACAATGACACTAAATGACTTGAACAAAGATCAAGCAACCTAGGAAAAATGAAATGCATATTGCTAAAAAATTGAAATATATATTGTGCAAAAACTGAAATAAATAAAATGAATACATACTGTGTAAAAAATGAAATAAAGAACCTAAATATATTATGAAATGTTCTCTGATGGTATGTCTCGAGGGCGGATGGATAGTTTGAATATTAAGAATGCAAATTTAACAATGGTTGAACTTATATAGGTTTTTTCAATTGAATTTGAATGGTACCAAGGATTGACATGGATTGCAATCTATCAATTCTGAATGTGTGTTTTGGATTGATTTGGATGTGATCCAACGCCTGAGAATTTGCTATGGTTGATTCTTGTGCTTTGATCTATTTTAATGGGAAATTTAATAGGTTGGATGTAATTTATTGAATTTAATGGGTTGGGTATCATTTACTGAATTAATGGGTTGGGTATCATTTATTGAACACAATGGGTTGAATTGTTGAATAACACAAGAGTTATGGCTAATATACGTCAAATTTTCATTTGTTGAGGTATAAATGTGCATTTGGGATACATAGCTCCAGTTCAGTTTAGTGGGGGTTGAAGTGATGGGTACTTTGTACAAGTGGAATAGACCATTTTGGAAAGATTTATACTTTTATTTATTTTCTAGTTGGGACAAGATATTTTGTACTCTTGATATTTAAAAGACTCTTTATGGACAGTTGTGGGCCCAATCAATATCTTGGGAAATTTTTGACTTAAATTAAAATATATTCGCTTTTAATAGTACATATTTTTGTTTAGATATTGGTTGCACATCTCTCAATTTCTGGTGGCTTGGTGGGACCAGTACTGTAACAACTATTGGTCCATATACAACATTAGACATCTCTCCCATAGTGCCATTTCAATTGCATGAAGCCTTAAAATTTACATGATTATTCTTTAATTTTAGTCCATTATAAGTGATATAAAGTCATTTATGGTTGAGGGTAGGGATGGAATTTGACTATGAAATAAATTTTAAAAATTGACATGTCCATGAACATTTTGTGTTAAAAGAATCAAAGTAAATACTAAACTTGCAAAAGACCAGTGTTTCAGATTTTAAATTCTTACTCTAAGTAAGTGAGGGAGACATTAAAAAAGAGAAAAAAGATGTTTAAGATTTAAAATTCCTAACCTAAATAAAAGAGAAAAACACTTAAAAAACAAAACAAAATTAAATCTACATATTAACCAAAAAGACAAAAAAATCACAAATGACATATTAAACCATAATATTTTTTTACCACAAACTTAATACATTTATTTTCAAACCATTCCAAATCACACTCTGTTGGGTTAATAAACCCAACAGAGACTATCTTTTCCTCCCTAAACTATTCAAATTTCCAACCCACTTTCTGTGTATTTAATAAATCATTAGAAAAAAATGCAAGTCCTCTTGCAATTTAATTGAGATTAACAACCATTTTTCCATAACTCCGTTGAATACACCTTGAATTTGTTTTATTTTTTTCTTAATTAGAAAAAGTATGGTCCCGTTGCCGCCCATCTCCAGTTATTAATGACTTCTTTAACCAGGAGAAGTAAACCACTTTATATGAGTTTTTCGATAAATTTGTTGAATTTTCTTTCTTCACGTTCATTTACATGTTTGATATATATATAATATATATAATAAATATTTATTGAACATCAAATAAAGAAAATTAAAACTAT
>APFE031332148.1:39735-92103 GCA_000404065.3 Pinus taeda
TGGTTTATGGTTCTTCTTTGCAGATCTGGTTCATATTCAGGGGGAGCATGTTCTTAGGGGGATCATAACCCTTTGCCCTTGATGTCAAAGGGGGAGAATGTCGCTGAAGTTTTTGAGGTTGCCATCAAGTCCAAAGGGGGAGATTGTTGGCATTATGTTTCTGGTATGGTTATATGTTACAGATGTTGTACTTGATGGCAACACCCATGGCATGGCTCTCAATATAATGAGAATTAAGAAGTACGCAGGAGAAAAGTTCACGGAATTTTATGCAGAGAAAAGTTTATAAAAGTTTATTTCATGTGGAGAAAAGTTCACGGTATTTTATGCAGAGAAAAGTTTATTTCATGTGGGAAAACTTACCTTTGGTCCATGGTAGTTAGTCCTTGGAATTTGAACCTATGGTTTTTGGACCATGGCATCTCGACAGACGTGTTGATCCCTAGTATTGAGTTGATGGTATTGGTTTGTTATGGTTTTGGCCCATGGTATTGGTCCATGATTTGAGGAAGAGCTCGCCTATATAAAGCAAAGGAGATCATTTGGCTTGTGTATGCTTTTGGGTTGAATATCTTAAGATCTGAAATATTGGGTTATTGTTTTTCAAAAGCTCAATCTATATGAAAGTGAAGTGGAAAGCGAATCTGTGAAGGGTGATCTCTCGAGCGTTGCAGCTGCGGAAGTGAGGAGGCGCCGGAGGAGACGCCGCAGGAGGCGCCACAGGAGACGCCGCAGGAGGCGCCACAGGAGACGCCACAGGAGGCGCTGCAGGAGGCGCCGCAGGAGACGCCGCAAGAGGCCCCACAGGAGACGCCACAGGAATATTTAGAATCAGAATCAGAAATATTCAGAATCAGAAATATATTGAGCTTGGCATGCACATTCTTCAGAGTCGGAACATAAGCATTCTGAAGAGCTAGAACCTAATATTGCTCCATATGAGCATGGAGTTCTTCTGCTGTTGAAGAACTAAAAGAATCATAAGAAGAATCATCTATTTGGTGCTGTTGAGCTATTTCTCTAATTATGACATTAGGGCAGCGTTCTGTACTGTGAGCATGAGAGCCACATTTCATGCACACTATTGGTCTTCTTCCTTCTTGTTTTACTTTCTTGTTTCTTTGGGCAAAGGCTTGGGATTTCTTGCCTTTGCTTAGCTTTAACTCTTCGCCTTCTGGACATCTGGAGGAAGTGTGTCTAGTTTTTCCACATAACCAGCAAGTAATTTTATTCCATTTCTCCTGCTTAGTGGTGTGCAAGTGAATATCTGAGGGATTATAGTAGTGTGTTCTAGGAACATACTTATAATACCCTTTCTTTGTTCTGGAGGCCTGTCCTCGCCTCGGCTTTGAATATCTTCTTTTTTTCTTTGGATAATTCCTTCGATTTTTTTAGAAAGTTTCTTTGAACTCTCTTTTGGCTCATTTCTTAGCCTTCCTTCGTTTTACCAAAGGATCATCCAATGTTAATCCATATTTGCTACATATGGATTTCTTGTCAGGCAATCTGGAAAGCTTTTCGAGGGACTTATTTACCTTTCAGCTAGTACAAAGACTGACCAATGTCTTTTTAATGAGAACATATATCTCTCCCCGTGTGTATGACTCAAAAGGTAATTAGAAGACTTCTTGCAATCTAATGTAATCAACAAATCTAGAAGGCAAGGTTGCAAGATATACCTGTTTCCATAACAGGTTCTTTGAATCCTTTACCTCAAATATTTGCTGCATCCAATCTCTGTGGAAGTCATCATATTGGGACATTTTGTGGCACTTTAAATTCATCAAAATAACTTCATTTTTATCAACAATTTTTGTTTCACTTCACACCAATGTTCTAGAATCATTGATGTTAATGCCCCTATCATGTTGCTGATAACTGTGCCATCAGGGTTATGTATTACATCTCCTTTCTCGTCTTTGAGAACTTCTGCTTCCATTGTTTCTATGAGTTTTGGAGATGGTTTTGTGTCCCACCACCTGAGGAGTGTCCCTGTAAAACAATGAATAATAGTCCTACAAGCATCAATTTTAGATTTTCCCCTTAGACACATGAGTTTATATTCTGTATACATCATGTCAATCATTTGACCTATTTGGCCAATTCTCATGTTATCTATATTCCACTCTCTGTGGTAATTTGGAAAGAATGTACGTGCTTCAGGAAGTTTTCCTTTTCCTTCTATGTCAGGTGCTGGATATCTGGTGAACCTATGTTCAAGAGGTTCATAAATAGGAAAGATTTGTGTATCTTAGTTTTTCTGTTCTTTCCGTTTTCCTTCTTCTTCATCCGTAAATAAGGATGCAATAGTGATTTTATTTGTAGCCTCAGAATCTGATGATATGGCTACCTCTTTAGGAAATAATACTGGAAATCTGTCCACATATTTCACAGGGTCTTGGATTCTTATGCTTATTTTCACAAGAAAGGAGTTTGGAACTGGTTTCTCCATTTTGGATAGATTTATCTTTTCAACTATATCTGTTAAACCAGTTAAAATATGCTTAGTTGCATCAGTGGTATGGCTTTTAAAGATCAGTGGTATGGTTTTTTAACTAAATGGTATGGCTTTTAAAAATGCTTAGTTGCATCAGTGGTATTTGTTAAACCAGTTAAAATATGCTTAGTTAAAATATGCTTAGTTGCATCAATTTGTTCCTTGACTTCTGCTGATTTTGCAACATTCATTTCTAAGCCTTTTATTGCAGTGTTTGTCCAATTAAGCTGTTCACTAGCTTTCTGAATTCTGCCACCAATTCCCAAAGATTGTCATATTTTTGTACCAGTGGTATGGCTTTGGCTGCATTTTTATTTTCACCTATAACAATTCCTTTATAAGGAGGAAAGGTTGTAGGGGTTTCAACTTTGGATCCATCTAGTGCAGTCCAAGCATGCTTGCTTGCTGAAGTGCTGGTAGAACCAGTCAAGACATTTAATGGGGCAATATTATCTTTCCAAGAGTATAAAGATATCCATGTATTATTCATCTCCATATAATGTTTCCAATCTTCAGAAAATTTTCTCTTCTCTGTAGGAGTATAATTCTGATCAAACTCATTAGCCTGAGGATTAGTGTATAGATCCCAATTTAACATTGCCTTCATCCATTGGGCACTAATCTCATATTTTAAGTATCCATCTGTGAGAGAGAAGAATTTATGCATTTCCATTACTGCAGGCTTTTTGCAGTCAGAAGGAATAGGGTGAAATCTGCATTCTGGTATTAGGCCATTGGCCTGTTCAAGATATCCCAAACCATATCTAGGATTGGCTGGTCTCATCTGACATATCATCTCTATCAGCCTTAGATTTTCTCCTTCTAGTGTGACAAGCTCATGCATCATGAGCACATGATCAACATCTGGTTCATGCAGGAAAGGAATGTTCGAACACTTGGGATTTGGGCATGAGTTTACAGACGTGGAAACAGGAGCTATACCAGTTCTGGGATTATGGTTTGTATGGATCTTGGATTCGACTAGGGCAAGCAGATTTACATGTTCCTGACAATCTATAAATTTGACTTCTAAAGAACAATAATTTACAAGCTGGGCTAACTCATACAAAAAATTATGTCTACAAGAAGATGAAGTAGAACAAGTAGTATCTACTGTACAAGGATCTCTGTAATATTTGGATTGTTTACAAGCAAGTTCTATACCTCTTCGGTCAATGGTAGATCTTCTGGGAAATGATATAACTGCAGAAGACAAATTTTCTGTGATATCAGTAGAGGTAATAGCTTTCGGAATAAGAGGCTTAGGATTATTTACAATCCAGTGTTTTGGAAATGTCAAGTCTTCCCAATGAATGGTCTGATGCTCAATTTTTTGGTTCTTTTCATCAGTGAGGACAACTGTACTTGACTTTGAGTCTTGGCTAGGTGTATGGCGGATGGCTGGCCACAAGGTATTGGTGTGACGGAAACAACCTTTGGTTTGGATGGCAATATTATTCCTCTTTTTCTTCATATCAAAACCATTAGTCTGGATTTGTAGTTGCAAAATCTAGTCTATGGTTTCGTCAAAGGTATAAACAGAGAAATTGGGGTAATAATTGAAGTAGACTGGGCCATCAGATATAGGAGCAACAATCCCGCCTATTAAGGAATATGCATACTTATTATGCGTCATATCTCGAACAATAGCTAAAACAAAAGTATTTAGCCCTTTATGGGTTAGAGCATTAATTCCTACTCAGATACATCCTAAATGAAAATAATTCGTCTTTAGTCTTTTTTCCTCTGCCTGTAATTCTTTGGGTTTTAACAGAGATATAGTCTGTATATTATCTCAATTCTCCTGAATTTGGCTTACAGACTCTTTAATGCTTATTCTAGTAGTGGTTGTTAGATGGAAAGCTGAAAGGTCACTATACAATTTTGAGGGAGCTATTGCAGGTAGTTCCCATCAGGCTGAAGGCTGGGGTTCTTCATATGAAAGTTCAACAGAATTTAATACTCTACTAGAACTAGTAGCAAACATATCCCATAAAGGGCTAAATACTTTTGTGCTAGCTACTATTCTAGATATGATGCATAATAAGTATATAGATTCCTTAATAGGCGGGATTGTTTCTCCTCTATCTGATGGCTCAGTCTACTTCAACTATTACCCCAATTTCTCTATTTATACCTTTGACGAAACCATAGACCATATTTTGCAACTACAAATCCAGACTACTGGTTTTGATATGAAGAAAAAGAGGAATAATATTGCCATCCAGACCAAAGGCTGTTTTCGTCACACCAATACCTTGTGGCCAGCCATCTGCCATACACCCAACCAAGACTCAAAGTCAAGTATAGTTGTCCTCATTGATGCAAAGAACCAAAAAATTGAGCATCGGACCATTCATTGGGAAGACTTGACATTTCCATAACACTGGGTTGTAAATAATCGTAAGCCTCTTATTTCGAAAGCTATTACCTCTATTGATATCACAGAAAATTTGTCTTTTGCAGTTATATCATTTCCTAGAAGATCCACCATTGACCAAAGAGGTATAGAACTTGCCTATAAACAATCCAAATATTACAGAGATCCTTGTACAGTAGATACTTCTTGTTCTACTTCATCTTCTTGTAGACATAATTCTTTGTATGAGTTAACCCAGCTTGTAAATTATTGTTCTTTAGAAGTCAAATGTCCAGATTGTCAAGAACATGTAAATCTACTTACCCTAGTCGAATCCAAGATCCATACAAACCATAATCCCAGAACTAGTATAGCTCCTCCTTCCACGTCTGTAAACTCATGCCCAAATCTCGAGTGTTCAAACATTCCTTTCCCGCATGAACCAGATGCTGATCATGTGCTCATGATGCATGAGCTTGTCACACTAGAAGGAGAAAATCCAAGGCTGATAGAGATGATATGTCAAATGAGACCTGCCAAGCCTAGATATGGTTTGGGATATCTTGAACAGGCCAATGGCCTGATACCAGAATGCAGATTTCACCCTGTTCCTTCTGAATGCAAAAAGTTTGCAGTAATGGAAATGCATAAATTCTTCTCTCTCATGGATGGATGCTTAAAATCTGAGATTAGGGCCCAATGGATGAAGGCAATGTTAAATTGGGATCTATACACTAATCCTCAAGCTAATGAGTTTGATCGGAATTATACTCCTACAGAGAAGAGAAAATTTGCTGAAGATTGGAAACATTATATGGAGATGAATAATACATGGATATCTTTCTACTCTTGGAAAGATAATATTGCCCCATTAAATGTCTTGACTGGTTCTACCAGCACTTCAGCAAGCAAGCATGCTTGGACTGCACTAGATGGATCCAAAGTTGAAACCCCTACAACCTTTCCTCCTTATAAAGGAATTTTTAGAGGTGAAAATCAAAATGCAGCCAAAGCCATACCACTGGTACAAAAATATGACAATGCTTTGGGCATTGGTGGCAGAATTCAGAAAGCTAGTGAACGGCTTAATTGGACAAACACTGCAGTAAAAGGCTTAGAAATGAATGTTGCAAAATCAGCAGAAGTCAAGGAACAAATTGATACTATCCAAGTATCAATTAATGATGTAAATATATGTTTGAACAATGTACAGTTTGAGTCTAGTATGATTCATTCTTATGCAAGAGATTCTTTAAATAAAATAGAAGGAGTAGAAGAAAAGTTAGTTGATCATCTGGATGCAACTAAGCATATTTTAACTGGTTTAATAGATAAAGTTGAAAAGATAAATCTATCCAAAATGGAGAAACCAGTTCCAAACTCCTTTCTTGTGAAAAGAAGCATAAGAATCCAAGACCCTGTGAAATTTGTGGACAGATTTCTAGCATTATTTCCTAAAGAGGTAGCCACATCATTAGATTCTGAGGCTACAAATAAAATCACTATTGCATCCTTATTTAAGGATGAAGAAGAAGGAAAAGGGAAAGAATAGAAAAACCAAGATACACAAATCTTTCCAATTTATGAACCTCTTGAACATAGGTTCACCAGATATCCAGCACTTGACATAGAAGGAAAAGGAAAACTTCCTGAAGCACATACATTCTTTCCAGATTCCCACAGAGAGTGGAATATAGATAACATGAGTATTGGCCTAATAGGCCAAATGATTGACATGATGTATACAGAATATAAACTCATGTGTCTAAGGGGAAAATCTAAAATTGATGCTTGCAGGACTATTATTCAGTGTTTTACAGGGACACTCCTCAGGTGGTGGGAGACAGAATCATCTCCAAAACTCATAGAAACAATGGAAGCAGAAGTTCTCAAAGATGAGAAAGGAGATGTAATACATAACCCTAATGGCACAGTTATCAGCAACATGATAGGGGCATTAACATCAATGATTCTAGAACATTGGTGTGGAAGTGAAATAGAAATTGCTGATAAAAATGAAGTTATTTTGATGAGTTTAAAGTGCCACAAAATGTCCCAATATGAAGACTTCCACAGAGATTGGATGTAGTGAATCTATGAGGTAAAGGATTCAAAGAACCTGTTATGGAAACATGTATATCTTGCAGCCTTGCCTTCTAGATTTGTTGATTACATTAGATTGCAAGAAGTCTTCCAATTACCTTTTGAGTCATACACATGGGGAGAGATATATGCTCTCATTACAAAGACATTGGTCAGTCTTTGTACTAGCTCAAAGGTAAATAAGTCTCTGGAAAAGCTTTCCAGATTGCCTGACAAGAAATCCATATGCAGCAAATATGGATTAACATTGGATGATCCTTTGGTAAAACGAAGGAAGGCTAAGAAAAGGGCCAAAAGAGTGTTCAAAGAAACTTTCTACAAAAATTGAAGGAATTATCCAAAGAACAAAAGAAGATATTCAAAGCCGAGCCAAGGACAGGCCTCGAGAACAAAGAAAGGGTATTATAAGTATGTTCCCAGAACACACTACTATAATCACTTAGATATTCACCTGCACACCACTAAGCAGGAGAAATGGAATAAACTTACTTGCTGGTTATGTGGAAAAACTGGACACACTTCCTCCAGATGTCCAGAAGGCAAAGAGTCAAAGCTAAACAAAGGAAAGAAATGCCAAGACTTTTCCCAAAGAAACAAGCAAGTAAAACAATAAGGAAGAAGACCAATAGTGTGCATGAAATGTGGCTCTCATGCTCACAGTACAAAACGCTGCCCTAATGTCACAATCAGAGAAATAACTCAGTAGCACCAAATAGATGAGTCTTCTTATGATTCTTTTAGTTCTTCAACAATAGAAGAACTCCATGCTCATATGGAGCAATATTCAGGTTCTAGCTCTTCAGAATGCTTATGTTCCAACTCTAAAGAATGTGCCTGCCAAGCTCAATATATTTCTGATTCTGAATATTTCAGTGAATCAAGTGAAGAAGAAGGGGAAAAGCCTAAGCCCCAGAAAAAAAAAACCTTTATGGCCACAACAAAAGAAGAAGAATTGATTTTGTCACAGATCCGAGCCATGGAGGATGGAGAGATGAAAAATCGCCTGACTGAAGCTTTCATGGATCAGCTCAAAGTAAAAGCTTCAAATAGTTTAGGTAAGAAATCTTTATTTGTTGATGCATCATATGAAAGAAATAAAAAATCATTCCAAAGGCATCAACAAAAAACTGATAGAGTAAGGTCACTTTCTCTAGGAGAAGTCAGTCGAGAGATTCATAATCTCAAGACAAAAATTTCTGCATTAAAAACTCAAATTGTAGAAATATGAAAAGAAAAGCATGTGGCAAACGAAGATGAAGATGATCAACCATGGAATACTGCTTCATATAGTAGTAACCAAGAAGTTCAAATTGCTGAAGGAATGAAGGATCTAAATTTTGGATTCAGAGATATGAGATTGTCAACTATCTCATATTAGCAACACCATGTACTAGTTAATATCTGCATAAAAGGGAAAATGTTTGAAATGGTTTCTCTTTTAGATTCAGGAGAAGATGTTAATATTTTAAATATGAATAATGTTGCAGCAAAATACTGGGTTGTTACAGAAAGGAAAGTAGTACGCTTGGACAACAAAAAGATTCTCTATGAAGTACCTAAAGCCTCTCTTTGTTTTGATACTCATTGTGTATATCTGAAATTTGCAGTAGCTAATATTCCTGTAGACTACATACTTGGAAATGTCTTTTTGGCAGCAGTAGAGCCTCATGGGTCACTCAGACTCAAAGGAGGAAAAGCTGGATACTTTATATCTATCCCTACCTCTAAAGGGAAAAGAAAGAGAATTGAACTCCCATATATCTCCAATCCGAGAATATCAACAATGGTACAAACTGTACAAGATCTGGATAAAGCAGAAGCCAAATTATTAGATCTAAAAGATCTTAAATGTACTCTGAGGATTGAAGAACAGCTCAAGTTGCCCTAGATAAAAAACAAAATTGGAGATTTGAAGAAACAAATAGAAGAATAATGTTGCTCAGAGGAACCTAATGCATTCTGGCATAAGAAGAAGCACACTGTCGGGCTCCCTTACAAGAAAGGATATGCTGGTAAACCTTGTAAGAGCTGAGCTATTCCGATGATAAAATACTACAGAGATCTTTGCGAGAAAGAAATTCAACAGCTCCTCGGCAAAAACTTGATTAGAGAATCTAACAGTCCCTGGAACTGTTATGGGCTCTATGTAAACAAAAGAGCTGAACAAATTAGAGGCAGCCCAAGGTTATTCATCAATTACAAACCTCTAAACTCAGTCTTAGTAGATGATACCTATCCAATACCTCGTAAAGGAGATTTAATCAGAAGGATAGCTGGAGCTAAGATTTTTTCAAAGTTTGACCTGAAAGCAGGATTCTGGCAAGTCGCCATTGCCGAAAAAGACAAATTCAAAACTGCCTTCAGTATACCAGCAAGACATTATGAATGGAATGTCATGCCTTTTGGACTCAAGAATGCGCCATCAAAATTTCAAAAGGTAATGGACAGTATCTTCAAGCCATATTTTGATTGGCTTATTGTGTATATTGATGATGTATTAATTTTCTCCAAAAACATTCATGATCATTTTAAACATGTAAATATATTTAAGAATTTGGTTAAGCACAATGGTTTGGTGCTTAGAAAAAAGAAGATAGAGGTTTTTCAAACCATTATCAAATTTTTGGGCCACACAATCTGCAATGGGCAGATTTCTCTGTAGAAACATGCACTTGAGTTTGCAGACAAATTTCTAGATGTCATAACAGACAAGAACCAACTGCAAAGGTTCTTAGGTTGCCTTAACTATGTCAGCAACTTCTACCAGGATTGTGCCAGTGACAGAAGGATATTGAGCAAAAGACTGAAGAAGAATCCTCTAGAATGGACAGAGGTCCATACAAAAGCAGTTCAAAACATTAAGGCCAAGGTAAAATATTTGCCCATTCTATACGTTGCTGATGATCTTGCATATAAAATTGTTGAATCAGATGCAAGTAATATTGGATGGGGTGAAGTTTTGAAGAAAAAGGTTGGAAAATATGAACAAGTTGTTCAGTTTTCTTCTGGAGTATGGAACCCAGCTGAATTAAATTACTCCACAATAGAGAAAGAGGTCAAGGCAGCATGGAACTACATCAATAAGTTTGAATTTTATCTTATTAATAAACCATTTTTGCTTAGAAATGATGCGTCTACTCTGCAGAAGGTACTAACAAAAGACATCAAGAAGGCCGGAGAAGCCAAGTTTACCAGATGGCAAGCTCTTTTTGCAAAATTTGATTTTCAGGTAGAACATATTAAAGGAAAAGACAACAATCTTCCTGATTTTCTTAGCAGATAATATATTGAATCAAGAGACCATGTCATGATGATCATCACTGAATGGGACCAGCACCAGAAACAAGAAGTCTTAAGGAATATTCCGGACAACCAAGACTGGGAAACCTATAAGAAAAACTGGAGACCCACTTGGCAGCTGAGAAACACAAAGGTCATGGATGCCAACTTGCAGCTTCATACAGATATTCAACACTTTGTCCCAGAAAGAAAAGTGTACCCTAAAGGAAGCAAGTGGATTCATGATATGATATATGACAAAGCAAGACGCGATGCTGACATTGCACAGTGGGCACTAGAGCAAAATTTTCATGACATTGCCACAATTTGGTACCATGGTGGACCCAACATAGGAATACACGAAAGGTATGTCTACATATACAGGACAAGAGATCTTTGGAACGAGCCAGGACATGTCAAAACACAACCTGCTGCTAGATGGCCAAGAAATGATCCCAAGATCATTTTTCCAGATACAGTGTACAATTTTGCAGATTACAAACAGATATGGTGGGATTTCCTGAACATTGATGATAAGGTAGGAACCCATTACACCAAATTAAAATTCAGCACCATTGGCCATTATCAAGGATATCAACAATGCAAATAGTTTAGAGACTGGTGGACTGATTATGGTGTAAGTAGGACCGCAATGGACCCAATATGGCGTGAAAAATATTGTAAAACCCATTGTAATATATGTAATCAGCAAAATGTAGAATGCATTCATCCCATTTATAGCACTGTCAAAGAAATGACAGAAGGAGAATGGACGATCTATAGGTCATCTCCCCATAATAATTCCCTGGAAGAATATATGAGAGAACACATGGAGTGGCTTGTATTAACCAAAGTTCAATATCAGATTGTACTAGGGAAACTGATGATTGTCCGCATGATCTACACAAAAGCCTGGGACGAAATGTTGTATAAAAGAGATAGATTCCCTGGATTAACAGTATTTTGATGGTTCTCATGGGATTTCCGAAAAAGGCATCCATATTGTAAACATGAGTACCAGTCACAAGGGCTTAATTGTGTTAGAACAATTGCATTGAAATACCATTAAAATCAATGTGCCAAATAATTGACTTTCACTACACTAAATTAATGGTAAATTTATATTATGTATATCTCACTTTTCAATGCTCTAATTCTTAAAAGTAAAAAAGGCATGAATTTGAGGTGAAGATTAGAATTTTATATCTTCAATGTTTGATTTTTGTGTAGTATATATACTTGTAAAAGTAAAAGGTAAAAAGGGTAAATATTTAATTAAGTTTATATTTATCTATTATAATTTTAAATGAGATTAAATTTGATTGAGGAACTAAGTTTAAATTATATATTTTTTAAATATATGATTTTTTTTATAAAAGTTTTAATGATAATTAGTTTTGGAGTTGAGAATATTATTCTTGTTGAAATTGTCTTTTAGTTTTGATTAAACCATTTTTTTATGGGCATTTGTCTTTTTGTTTTGATGAAATTATTTTTGATGGCTAAGAGATTATGTTCTTTAGATTAAAAAAATATATATATTAATAACTCTATATTTAGAGGTATTTGCTAGGAAAGAAAGTCTACTATTACCTTCTTATAGACAACCATCTAATCATTTTAAGTGTTGTGGTTTTTCTTGAATAATGATGATAATTTACCCTGGATTAGTTTATTAGTGAGTTATTATAGGTTTTTCCACATTCAAATACAAAAGAAGAAGATATTTTACTATAATATATATTTAAAGTAGAAAAAAAAATAAAATCAAAACATTTCTATTTGTGTGCCTTTTCACCTCTTAGTGCAAATGCTAGTATAAGATATGGAGATATTTCGATGGAATATATGAAAATATCATCTAGAAACACTTGCATGAAGTTGTCAAGATTTTGTGAAACCACTCCATTCATTCAACTCTTACATACACTAAGTTTATTTTTCAGTGCAAAGGGCATCACTGCATATTCATAATGACCAAATCATGCCTTAAATGTTTTCTGAGGAATATATTTATCTTATTATTAATTGGTGATATCCCAACCTTGAGCCTATTTTAGAAAACATTATAGCCTTTTTCATTTCATTGAATAAATCATCAAATCTAGGAAATGGATATTGATTTCCTATTATAGCTTTGTTTAATTACCAATAGTTAAAACAAACTCTTAATGAATCATCCTTATTATTAACAAATATTATTGGTGCTTCCCATAGTAATATACTTGGATGAACAAATCCCAATTCTAAGAGTTCTTGGAGCTACCTTTGCAACTCTCCCAATTATGATGTTGGGGTATCGTTTACGGGTGAAATTTCATTGAATTTGATATTTTTGTCATTTAATATATATATTATATATATATATATATATATTATATATATATATTATATATATATATATATACACTAATCTGGTTAATAAATCACATATTATTTACACAAATATAATTAAATTGATAATATTTATAAAAAATTACAAGTTTCAATAGTAAATTAGTGTTTTTTATTGAATATTTGCCTACATATCAAATGTATCATTTTTCAAATTAAAATAGTCGCCTAAAATATTATAGATAGGTATAATATTTGAATCCTTAAAAGATACCATGTATGGAGTGATCATTATCTTTTCCGATAGGTTCCATTCCTAGTGTAAGTTCAATTGTTAGCACTAACTTCCTCTTAAGTGGTAACATAGCTAATTCTTCTGGAAACACATCCAAGAATTTCGATAACATAAGATACTATTATGTATTTATCGCATCCTCCTTCTTATTCATGCATAAATATTTACCACACCCTCCTTATTCATGCATAAATATTTATCACATCCTCCTCCTTATTCATGCGACAAAGGCATGCAACTTTGCATCCTTTCCTAGAACATTTCTTTAATTAAACCACGACAATAAATATTAATAATACTATGTCCTTGATAGAATTACTTAATGTCTTATATCATCTATAAAATAAAATTTCTTTTTTACAATTTAACACTTCCCATGATCTTCTAACCCATCCATACATATATCAACATCATAATGTCCTAATATTGTTGAATATAATGATAATTTACACATATACAAAGATAAACCTTCCAATCTTTGATCAACTATTATACTGCTCATTTAACTCATAAAACCATTTCCACTTGATTGAAGTCCTCTTGATTAATTGTCATCATTCTTTATTATTTATAATGTGTTATGAGAAATAAAAAATTTCTTACTATTGGATCTATTAATAATGAGGAGCTCATACCATTACTATTACCCAATGAATCAAGTACTCTAAACTAGTTCTTAGTTGGTGATTGGTCACCACTACATGGATCCTATGGATTTTACCTGAATCACCTTAATAATCTAAGTGTATTCTTGGCTAGCTCCTTTTTGTATAGGTAGATTAAATTAAAGAAGTGTATTTATCAATAAATAGAGGTACTAAGTTAACGTATTAAAGGAGAAAATAAGTAAGATGTTGGATTGGAGAGTATTAGAAGTAAGGGTTAAGAGTTGGGGTAAATGATTAGAAAAAGGAGTAAAAAATATAAAATAATCACAAAAAAGCGTATATACCATACGGGAAATGAAGGATGATAGAGGATAATTCTATTAAGAATTTTTTATAGATAGGAAAATTAAGTATTTCTCATTTCCAATTTATATATAAAATACTAATAGTGCTAATTTAGTGGAAATTTTGAAGTTGTCCATGTATTCCCCAATTTTGGTATTGAATAAGAAAATTTTATAGTGATAGAAAATATTTCTATAGGGAAACTCTAAAATATATTATCTTTTTTAATAAAGATAAAATTTTGGGGTAAATTAGGTGATCAATTAAAATTTTCAATGGTTTACATAAGGTTATTGGTGTGAAAACTTGACTTGGAAAAAGAGTCAAAGTTGATCGGATCAAATGTTAGTGGTTTCAAGCATGTGGTTTAATGTACTCATGATTTTATGCCCATGGAATTCATGTAATGGATCCTTTAAAATGCTAGGTTAAGACTATTGTAATGGGCTCGTGAGGTGAGTGGTGAAGGCTCACTTGGATGGCTTGGCCAAGTTTTAGCCAAGGGACTAATGAAATTCTTTTAACTTGGTTCTTCCATATAGTTCGGATTTTCTTATGGTAATTATTGTGTGCGTTGTTTCTATGTGTTTTATATTATATCACTAGTTTTTTTCATGTTTTCACTCTCGATACATACTTTTTTTTTCTCCTTGGTTAATTTTGACATTCGGCATTAGAGCCTTGGTTTAGGTTTTGGCTTTAGAGGGAGCCTTTGTGATAAAGGTTAACCTATGCTCTCTAACAAGAGTGGGTGCTCCGTAATATGACATGGATATTCCACTAGATAGTTCATTACAATAAATCTGATAAAACTATATTTAAAATTTTGAATTATACACTCTTAGGGTTTTATTTCTCTTTATATTTTTGGATATATATACTACTATTAATTGTGTATGCGTGCAAATTTGAATTATGCAAAAAATAGAGAACAAGGAAATAAAAACTCACAAACCATGATTTGACATAAGATACAACCTAGGAAACTCTTTCGAGATAAAAGTTAGCTCGCAGGTGAGGTCGCTCTATTCTATTTCTTTGAAAAGAAAATGGTTGTGAGTACAAAGAAGTAAGTCTTATGGCCCATCGGCTAATACAATGCACAAATACTCTTTGTGTGATATATCTCCTATCTCTCTTGGTTGCTTTCCTCATCTATGGAAGAAATGCACTCCAAAAGAATGGAATATGTTTTCCTCCTAGTTGCTCGATTATAAACTAGCCTAATAACCTACTAGTGGTTAGGTTTGATTATCACAACTCTTACCCTGGGTTACAATATGGATTGTTTTATAGTCTCCTTGATCATAATCACATGGTTAGCCCATTTTTCATGAGATATGGGATTGACATGGCATCCTATCGAATTATGGTGGTGAAAAGAAAAAGTTCAACTCTCAAGTGACATAACTTTTGCATACAAACTTCGATTGAGGCAATTTTTGTGTCATTGGAAAGGTATTTGTGTGTAGAATATGAAAAAAAGGTGCTTCACTAAAGTGATAAATTTTTACCCCAAAAAATGTCATTTAATAGTTCAAAATTCTCCCATAAGGTTTCAAATCCCAATTTGCTAAACTGGGTCTTGCCGGTAAAAATGGTTCTATGAGATTATTCCTCCACTTTTTCCACTCTAAAAAGCATTGAGATGGATGGAAAAAATTACAATGATCCAATATAGATCACACCTCCCTAGTTTGGAAGTCTTTTAGTCCCCAAAAGCTTCTACTCAATGATGTGATGAAATTTTCCCTTCACCTTCTCTCGGGTGTACCATTTAGCTTTCCTTGGAAGCCGTTCTTTCAACCTAATATGTCAAAGGTCATGTTATCGATGTCTTGTAGTTTTGGACCTTTTTTGTGAAATTTTATCTTTTGTTAACTCTACCTGAGCATATGGTTCCAAATCTTATACATAAGGTATGAATTTCTCCTCTTCTTGATCTAGCATGGAAGGTTAATAGAGCTTTAGATTTTTCACATTCACAACTAAGTAAATGTTCATGAATGGAGGTAGAATAAGTATATATGCATTATCTCCTACCTTTTCTATTTTCTCAAAGGGACTATATCGCAAAGCCTTGATTTTATTACTAGGACCCTATAACCTCTCCTTGTTGAACTATAACCATACTCTGTCTCCCACCTTAATTGAATTATTTTTTTTGTGGTGATCACGCCTACCCTTGTATTATTCATGTGCCCTATATGGTATATCATGTACTTGTATATGTATTTGTCAAGTATTTTCCACAATTTTTTTGGCACTCAAGGAATCCCCTGTGAGTTCCTTTCTCACTCCTCCTTGTTTCCCATATGCAATATCCAAATGTGAAGATGTAAAATATCCAAAACAAGTTTCAAATGGGGACTTAATAGTAGAAGTGTGGACTACTCTATTATAAGAGTGCCATATATACACCATATTTTCATCTAAGGTCTTTGGATGCTTCTAATTGTAATCCCTCAAAAGTTGCATGAAAGTCTTGTTGACTACTTTTGTCTGCCCATTTGTTTGTGGATGGAGCGTTGTATACCTCTTCAACTTCATGTGCATATTCTCCCACAATGCAGTCGAAAACACTGAGAAATTGTGTGTCCCTGTTTGAAATGATGCTCCTCAGTATACCAAAGTACACCCAAATCTGTCCAAAGGACAAGTTTGTTTGCTTCTTTCTCATTGAATGTCTTCTTACAAGGCATAAAAACACACATCTTGTTGAAACTGACAACTATCAAGAATAGGTAGTCGGGCCCTTTCTAGTTGTTGGCAAACCTCCCACAAAGACCATGGAAATAATTTCCTAGAGAAAATTAGGTATAGGTAAGGGATGATATAGAGCATGTTTCATGTTACTAGGCTTGCTGGTGCAAAAAAGAATGCATACCTATGAACCTAGCTACCCATTCTTAAATCTTGGACCAATACACATACCTTTTCAAGTTGGCCATTGTCTTCCCTACACCAAACTGTGTTGCAACCTTGGAGGTGTGAGGCTCTCTGATTAGCTACAAAATCTCACCATTAGGAACATATAACTTATCCAAACTGTACAGTAACCTGTTGTGGAGATGGTAGTAAACGGTTATATCAACATCATGCACATGATTCTAGTTCTGCTACTTTTGAAAGACCTCCTTGGATTCCTCATGCTCTAAACATGCCTCTCTGTATGCATCGTGGGGGAATGGCTATATGTGCATCGGTGTTGCTAAAGTTATGATCCTTGGTATTGGTGGCCTTCAAAACATGTTGGAAAACGTGTTTGTGATGTCATTCTTATACTTGATTTCCAAATGAAACTTTTGTAGAAACCCCATCCACTTGTAATGTATGGTCTATTGTAATATGCTTTGGGCCTACATGTACTATACTGGTTGGTAATATGTGTGAATTATTGTCTCCCTTACCATCAAATAATGTTTCGAATTCTTCATAATTTTCATTAGGGAATAGAATTCCTTGGTATATGCAGTGCAGTTATGAACCTCCCCATCATTAGGGGAATTTTTAGATCTAAAATGGGCCTCCTAAGGAAAATAATAAAATAATAGATCAAATAAAGAAAATGAGATTTATGAATTTTAAAAGAAAAAAAAAGGAAACTACTTTATTATTGTATTTTCAACTTAACTCCTTATAGGTTTACTCAAATGTCAAGTGAATTCACCCATTGGATGTGTAATTCAATTCCACATCCAAAGAGTACACACTCTACATACTTCTGAGTAGACCCACAATGAAACAAATGAAAATACATAAAGAAAAAAGTGTGTTCAACATGCTTTCTTCATGTATTTTCATTTTATTTATTTTTTCTGATGCAGGTCTACTCAAAAGTATGCACAGTGGGTATATTTTGGATGCGGAATTTAATTCGATATCCATCGGGTGTCTACACTTGGAATTTAAGTAAACCTATAAGAAGATAATTCGAAAATAAAATTAAAAAAGTAGTTTTCTTATTTTTCCTCCAAAATATATTCCCCTAGGGATGACATTGTCATCTCGAATCCTATTGGTTCTTTTAAAGTTAATTTTGTTATCACATTTTTTTAGGCTCATTTATTACCTCAAAATTCCCCTAATAGAAATACTTCAAAATGGTAGCATAAAGGCCTTCCTCCTTACATCAAGATCGCTCTCATAGCATACCCACTCACATCTATCTCCACTTCAAAGGGCTTCAACAAGTTTTGTAATGCCAAAATTGGTGCTTAACTAATCTTCTTATTTAGATCCTCAAAGGCCCTCTATTGACCCTTTTCCCGTAGGAAACTATTGGCACTTGTTGTTGTGGCATGGATTGGTGTTGTTATTGTTAAAATGAGGCTATGAACTACCTTAAGTATTGCGTTGCCCCATTAAAACCCCTAACCTCAAAAAAATTAGTATGAAATTTCCATTTCATGATGGAATCCATCTTGGCATGATCTATCTTCAACTCTCCTCCACCTATCACATACCCCAGATACACCAAATACTTTTGTGCAAAATCACACTTCTTGAGATTTGGTAGGAAATGATGTTTCTTTAATGTCTCAAGTACCTAGATCAAATGTGAGATGTGTTCATCATAGGTAGCACTGTATACTAGTATATCATCCAAATAGACAATAACAAATGAATCCATAAAAAGGCACAATATATCATTAATTAACCTCATAAATGTAGTGGGTACATTACATAGGCCGAATGGAATAACTAGCCACTCATACAAAACTTGTCTGCTTTTTAAGGTGGTCTTCTAGGTATCTTCTTCTCTCACTCAAATTTAGCGGTATCCAGACTTTAAGTCTAGTTTGGTGAAGTATTTCACTTGTTTAAATTGATCTAATAGATTATCTATTCTGAGTAGGGGGTACCTGTTATTAAGCATGATTTTGTTCAACACCTTGTGAGTAATACACATGTTCCAAGTCTCATCCTTCTTTAGCACAATGATGATGGGTGACCCACATGGTGATGTACTCGGTCAACTGACACCTTGTTCCAATAGTTGAAACTATTTCTTCACCTCACTTACTTCTATAATAGACTTCTTATACAACCCAATGTTGGGAAATGGGGAATCCGTAAATAGATGGATCTCATGCTTCACTTCCCTCTGTGGTAGTAACTATTTAGGCTCCTAGAACACATCAATGTATGCCTGTAGATACTCTTCTAATTACTGTTTTTTTATTGTACAACCCTCCATGGATTCCTTGCCTCTTGCGGACTCTTCTACAAACTGATTTTCCCTTAAAAATAGTAAAATATTCTTCTTGTCAGAAATAATCAGTCCCTTAGCTTGGTTGGCACTTACTAGTGAAATTCTTGAATTTTCTTTGTGCACATTGATGGTGAACAATTTTCCATCCTTGAGGAACCAATTCCGGTTGGACCTCCACATGAAATTTGAGTAATTCTAAAAGGAGATAAGCCAAAAATATAATTAAAAAAGTAGTTTTTCTTATTTTCCCTCCAAAATATTTACATGTAGCTCTTTTTAAATTTAAAATATTTTGATTGGATTACATATTATGACATAGAAATTACTTGAAAATTTCATGGGCACTTTTAGGCTAAAGTTTCCTCTAATATATGGTTTAAATGCGGGAATTGGAGAAATTTTAAGATAATTTCAATGCACGAGCTCAGAGTAGATAACAAGGAGAGATTATAGGAGGCTTTCCACCTCCTTAACTCCTTTAATTAGCCAAAATCACCAATTTATCTCTCATCAACTTGAAGTCATTGGAAACCACGCAAGTGGAAGTCATTGGAAGCCAAGCTAGTGCAGTTCAAGGAAGATCTAGATCCACCTTTCGTGAGTTTTGGGAGACAAACATCTCTATTTTCTAGGGAATTGTTGGTAGCTACTCTTTTGTATAAATAAACATGCGAAAGAGCTCATTAGGATTCAAAATTTTTTTCTGCTAAGAACCTATTGAGCTCAAGCACTTGTCACTGCTATTTTTGACTTATTATGTGATGTATTTGATATTTCTACAATGATAATGATAAGTTTCTTATTGATCCATCATTGAGTTAGTTTCAGAGGGTTGAGGCTCTTGGGTTTGGGCCCAACCCCAGTATCTTAGGTCCCTCTCATGTATTGGTATTCATTGTTAGCTTAGAATGTTTGTTACTTTGTTGCATTTTATTAGAAATGCCTCTATCTCATCTCTCTCATGGGAGCATGACTAGAGGAATCTACAATCACAGCCCAAAAACACTATGTTGATGATTTATTGGAAAAATTTCTACATTAGTTATCTTGTTTGTATATGTTTGTTGTAGCTTAAAAGTTAATCCATTGCATAGATCAAAGTTTTTGGCATAATTTAGATAGTTTCTAAATTCAACTCATATTTTCCACCATTGGTTATGATATTTTGTGAATGATAAGAGGGCATGTCCATGTGATGTTGTAGGAATGTTGGATCTGTAGGTGAGGGGCCATTTCAACATCTCCATATAGGACTTCTCCACCCTCTTTTAATGAATCCCAAACCTTGTTCTTCAGCTCTATCTCTTAGGTCACCGTGAGCATCCTTCTTAGTCCAAAACTAGACTTCCTGAAATATTGAGCTTGGATAGGGGTGTTGGTCACCTTTCATCCATCTACCACAACCTACATCCACCTTTCCATCGCTTGATCTCATTGATCTTACCTTCCAAACCCTATCGGCAACCTTCCTGTAGTGTTACAGGCCTTCCTATAGCAGCTTCGTGTAGCATGCCTGTATCAGCCTGTTTCTACCTTGTTTTGAATTGTAATGCAAGTTTGTATTATATTATAGGTAGGTTGACCCCCATATTGGAATCCACGATCAAAGGAAACACTTAGGTCATTCCAACCATCCATTTTCCTTCACTACAAGAGATAATATTTGTAATATCCCTAGAAATAAATCCATGTAATAAAAGTTAATAAAGGAAAAATAATAGCCACAGTTGATGGGACACTTATTCCAAGCTGAATGTTGGGAAAAGTCCTAGTGATGGGGATCACTTATGATTGGTTAATGGCTAAGGAAATTGGCAAAGGAAATTGGCAAAGGAAATGGCTAAGACTTTGGAAAGGAAAAATGACATTTTTGGCACATTTATCTATGAAAATAATGGAAATTAGGTGAAAAGGGAGGTGGAAGGTCACCGGTTGCATGTGAGGAGTAAATTGAAGGAAAACAATGGAAAATGAAGAAAATAGAGGCCTCATTCATAAAAAGGTTTCTCAGTATCAGTTGGTAACCTTTTTTCATTTCAATTTTGGAGCTCTCTCATTATTCTCTCTCTCTCTCTCTCTCATACTCTTGGAGACTTAGAGTTTTCTTGGATCACCCTTGGAGGGTGTGGCATACTTGGATTCTTGGAGAAAGAAGGCAAAGGAAGAGCAGGAAAGCGTAAGAGGGCATCAGGTTCAACAAATACAACGACATTTTCTTGTAGGTACCGAGTTGCATGTATGTTTTCCTCACTAGTTTTGGCATGCATGGCATATGCATATGGAGTTTTGGTTATGATCTGTCACTGGCATGTAGGATTTTCTAGATTGATAGTGGATTTCCTAGCCTTGCCATTTCTTGGATAGCCATGGAGATTGTGGGTTTATTTCCTTATCTGTTTTGGTTGGTTCTGATGTTTCCTTGGCTTGGGTTGAGTTATTAGTTCCTAGAAGCCCTTGTTGGACAAATGCTTTGGAAGCCCTTTAACAACTTAGGTTAAGTACTAGTCCTAGAAGCCTTGGTTGGATAGATGCTCTAGAAGCCCTTGGTGGGTTGAGTTACTAGTCCTGGAAGCACTGGTTGGAAAAATGCTCTAGAAACTCGACGACAGTTGTGGGTTGAGTTACTAGTCCTAGAAGCCTTGGTTGGAACAAACTATCTAGAGGCCATGGAAGGCTTGATGGAGACCAATATGATGATGTTTTTGTGATTTCCGACCATTACATGGAATCACCGTTTAATGGGTTGAGGTGGATGGCCTCTAGAAGCCCTGAATGGTTTTTGATTGATGTGTTCTATGATATCCCACATTCATGCTTGGAATATGGCATGGGGGTGAATGGTTGAAGAGAGATTTGGCTCAAACATTCTATAGTTGGGTGGAATGTGGAAGTCCCATCCCAGGTTTGGATTTTGCATCATCAATATGAGGTCATTTATACTTGTATTTATATAAGTATTATAATAGATTATATGTGGTTTATATGGTTGTGATTTCATTAATTATTTCCACTATTATTATGCTAGTTATTTATGTGTTTTATGGCAGAAGCTATGTATGGCTCTCATCATGTTTTTAATTTTAAATCAATAATCAATGTATCTATGACCTAATGGATGAAATGGAAGTTGATATTTTTAGGCAACAATGTTTCTTAGTGATTCTCAGCTAAGTATGATACCCCTATGCTCATGTCTGTTATTTACACCTGTACATTTCATATTCGTGATATGTTTGACGAAATGCCTGTCATGGCTAGTAGGGGTCCAATCAAGGTCTTATTGAAGTAATTTCATTAACATTGATGTTTTCATGTTATCTTACTGTTCTGAGGTGTCATTAAATTCTCGGTAGTGACCTAGGCTCTGGACTTGAAAACATGGCTTAATTCTCAGGGACGTTGGCACAAAACTGACAAAAAGAGTCCCTCAACACTAGTTTGTAGGCATGTGAGAGCATCTAGAGGTCCCTGGATGTTGGCATGCCCATAGCATGAGAACATCCATAGGTCAATTTTTCCAAAAGTTTAGTGGGACCCAGGGGAAATATGCCTGAGGTGATGGATTGGTTCCTGAGGGTCCTATGGCTGATGTTGAATGTTTGTATGGTGTGTTTCCATCGGTTCCACTTCCTTAACGTGACTTAGGAGGTAGAATCATATCATAGTGACCTCTCGTCACATGTTTACCCTTGCTAGATGGTTTCTTCGGTAGATGTGGGAGGAGGGTGTTAAAGAGTGGTATTAGAGCATGGTTCACCCCTCGGACTAGATGGGTTGCATGCTGGTCATGGATGCATGTCTTTTGCATGTGTGTCTATGCATGTCATTTGCATGTGTGTCTCTTACACTTACATTCCATGTGATTTCTACATTTGCATAATGTTGATCATAGTCGTAGTGATGTCATCATATGAAACTTGATGTTGTTATTGTGGAATGTATCGTCGTGAGTGTATGAATTGTTACATGTCGATTGATGTCACTTACATGTATCATCATTATATACTTTGTTACATTCTTGTATGCTTAGTTTCATGTATCATTCTTGTAGGTTTGGTTTCAAGTGTTGTTTGTTTATGCTTGATCATACATGTTTATGCATGTGTGTTGATGGTTATGAATCGCTTATGCATATTCATGCTTGCATGTGGTCAAGTGTATAGTGATGTAATGATGGCTTCTTTCATGCATGAGGTCATAATATGTGTTTTTGTTAAGGTCATGCATTGACAACTAGACCCTAGCAAGAATGATGGTTGTATAGTCATATGATTTTGGGTTATGTTTCCATATGTTGTCATGATTATGTTATACATGTATCACGTTGATTTGTTGATATTGTAGACAAGGTTTCCTCCCCGAGCTATACTAAGGTGCATTGGTTTATGGTGATTTGGTTTAGCTAAGATGATATACCTTGCAAGAAGAAATATCAAATGGGTATCAAGATGGTATACTACAAAGACTCTCCCTATGAATCATAAGAGAAGTATGATGTTGGGAACTCTTTTGATTTGGCAGTTACATTGAGAATATTAAAGGAATAAATAAGGAGTTGTAAGGTAGATAATGACATAATCATGTAGGCTTGGAAGAAACAAGTAGAGGTAAATGCAGTGATACTTTAGAGTTTGTCTTATTTGTAGTGACAGGGACCACGTCAGATCAACTATGAGAAGGAGGACCAAACTAATGGGGCATGTGGTAGTAGGTATCATGGTAGTCACAGGTTAGATAAATATGACATGGTTAGATATGGTAGACTATTGGACACTCTAGATAGGAGAGGGGATAGACACATGTATTATTCTAGTTCTGATTCAGATAGGCACTATGATCATCATCATTATCATCCTTACAAGAGGAGTGATAGGAGATACTTTCTAAATGAGTTTAACAAATAAAAGCCAACTACTTTTGATGGAGAGATGAAGAAACCAAAGAATGCAGTGGCATGATGAATTTCTTCAGGTTGCATGACTATTCGCAGAACATGAAAGCTAGAGTGACTACATTCAGTCTCAAAGGTAAAACAGATATTTGGTGGGAAGATGTGAAGAATTTCAGATGTATTCATGAGTGTTGGGTTGTGTTATATTATTTCCATGACTAGCCCCAGTAGTCAAACCAGGGGGGTGGAGCCCCCCCCCCCCCTTTGTTGTGTCAATGCATAGCGGGGGGGTCATAGGGGGGTTTGAGGGGGGTGGTATCCCCCCTCTATGGGGTCCAAGGCAGTGCCTTGGGAAATTTTTTTTGGACCCTATATTAGGTGGGCGGACCTACCTATGGTTTTGTGCATGGTTTTCGCACATGGTTTTGGGTGCGATGGTTTTCATTCCATGGTATTTTGTAGATCCGCTGAAGGGAACTATGATTATGTTCTAATCCAGGGTTAATGGAATGGGGTTTATGGATGCTTCAACATGTATAAATATGTATTGTAACATTTAAAGGAACATAATGAAAATTAAATCTAGTAGTTCTGGTTTTGGGATCCACGGGAAAATCTCTGTGTATATTTTCTTTATGTGTTATGCTCTCATCATTGTTTATTTTTTGTTTTTAGAATTCGTATGTGGGTAATTTCTGTATGGGGTTAAAACCTACATTTGGTATCAGAGTTGTTTTGGCTTCAACGAGACACCTTTGCTGGTGAGGGGTTTTTCTCAGGCCTATGGTAAACCCTGTTCAGTGGGAGATCTGTGGAATCAATTCTGATGGTGAAAGAAGATGGTGAGTAGTGGAAAGATAGAGATCAAGAAATTTAATGGTCATAGTTTTGAGTTGTGGATAAATATTAGTGGATTGCAGTAGATCCAGGTACTAAACTAATAGGAGTGTTTGATGAAGAATCGAAGAAGTTCGATTGGAAGGAAAAAAGCAAAATATGATTGTGTGTCTCAGATTCAGTATTGTTGAATGTATGAGGGAAATCTATGGCGAAGGCTTTATCAGAAAAGTTAGGGACTTTGTACTAATCTAAGTCTCTGGTGAATAAATTGTTCCTATGAAAAAAGATGTATAACCCAAGGATGAAATATGGAGACTCGGTGATAGAGCATCTAAATGCATTTAATACTGTGGTATTCAGTTATTATTTGTTGATATTAAAATTTCAGATGAAGATAATTGCATCAATTTGTTGTGTTCTCTACTAGATTCGTGTGATAGTCTGGTTGTTGCAATAGGTAGAAATGCAAATCCCTTGTAGTTTGATGAAATAGTCTCAGCCTTATTGACGAAGGAGATGAGACAGAAAAATATGGAGAGCCAGAATGGTCATGCCTTGTCTATACGAAGATGGTCCCAGAATAGAAACAAAAATAATTCCTCGAGTGGGAGATCTAAATCTAGAGGGAGATCTAAATATCCAGGAAAACCTGTAAATGTGTGTTGGAAATTCGAAAATGAAGGGCACTACAAAAGGGACTATAAATCTAAAGCTCCTGAGAAAGGAAAGAGATCTGATGATGCTCCTTCTGCAGAGGCAAAAACCACCTTAGATGAAGGTGGGAATGTGTACTTGTCTTCTTCTTCAAGCACACATGTAGATCACGAGTCATGGTTGATTGACTCAGGTGCATCCTTTCACTTCACTCCATATAGAGAGTGGTTTTGCAAGTATGAGAAATATGATGGTGGCGATGTCTTCTTGGGGGATGACATGAAGGCTAGAATCGTTGGTCATGGAAAAGTAAAGATGAAGTTGTAAGGTGGAATGATTAGAACACTTCTGGGTATTCTTCATATTCCTGCATTAGCCAGAAATCTAATTTATGTAAGCAAGTTGGATGATGCAGGTGTAAAAACAGTGTTCGAGAAAGATACCTGCAAGATGGTTCAAGGAGAACTGGTATTGATGTCAGGGGTTCGGATTGGAAATCTGCAAAAGATGCAAGGTAGCAATATTATTTATGGGTTCAACAGTTCTATGGTTCCTGAAAGTGGAGCAAAAAATCTAGTGGTATTTGGAGAAAAGACTATGCTATGGCATCAAAGGCTTGGACATATTGGAGAGAAGGGCCTTCAAATACTTCATGGTAAAGGTATCTTAGAAGGTATGACTAATATCTCTCTGGATTTTGATTTCTATGAAAATTGTGTATATGGCAAGCAAAATCAGGTGAGTTTCCCCTCTGGCGGTAAGAGGGTGAAACAGATATCAGAGCTTGTGCACAGTGATGTGTTTGGACCTGTGAAGTTTCCATCACTGGGTAAGTCTGTGTACTATGTATCATTTATAGATGACTTTTTAAGGAATACATGGATATATTTCCTCAAGAGGAAATATGAAGTCTTTGACAGGTTTAAAGAATTTAAGGCTCTAGTGGAAAACCAGACAGAGAAGAAGATAAAGGTGTTGAGGACAAATAACGGTGGAGAGTTTTGCAAGAAGGAATTTGAATAATTTTGTAGTAAGTGTGGTATAGCACAGGATAAGACTACTCCATACACACCTGAGCAAAATGGAGTTGTAGAAATAATGAAGAAGACGTTGATGGAAAGGGCAACAAGCATGCTCACTGGTGCTGGGTTAGGACAGGAATTCTGGGCAGAGGTGGTGGAGACTGCATGTTACCTGGTCAATAGATCACCTTCATTAGCATTGGAAGATAAGACTCCATAAGAGGTATGGACTGGTAAGAAACCTTCTCTTTCACATCTGAGGGTATTTGGATGTAATGCATATGTACATGTTCCAAATTTGGATACAAAATCTAAAAAGTTCATCTTTGTTGGGTATAAGGATGGTTTAAAAGGCTATAAGGTTTGGAAACCTGTAATAAGGAAGGTTGTGTAGAGCCGAGATGTGGTGTTTAGAGAGGTAAAAGATGTTATTAAACATGAAGTCCCATCAAAGGAACCTGATAAGATAGATTTTGAGCTAAAGGAGGAAGAATTAGGATTTCAAGCAGAAAAGGAATCAGAAGATGAAGAGCCACGAACTCCATTTGCGAGAAGATCAGTTCAAGAAAGAAGGCAACCAGAAAGGTATAGTCCACCTACTTTCTATTCAAATTTTTCTTTATCTATTACTTATGGTGATCCTAGAACACTGAAGGAAGTAGTAGATTCAAAGGATGGAAACTCTGGAAACAGGCCATGGTTGGTGAAATGGCATCTTTGCACAAAAATGAGGCTTTGGATCTGGTGGAGTTGCCAGATGGAAGGAAACCCATTGGAAGCAAATGGGTGTTCAAGAAGAAGATGAATGCAGAAGGAAAGGTGGAGAAATACAAAGCTCGGTTGGTAGAAAAAGGTTATTCCTAGGTGCCAGGAATTGATTTTGGTGATATTTTTTCCCCTGTTGCCAAGTTAGCTTCTATTAGATTACTTTTATCTATTGCTGTTGCTTTTTATTTTCAGGTAGAACAGATGGACGTGAAGACAAAATTTCTTCATGGGGATCTGGAAGAAGAGATCTACATGAAGCAAGCTGAAGGCTTTGTAATGAAGGGTAAGAAAGAACTGGTATGCAAGTTAAAAAATTATTTGTATGGGTTAAAACGATCACCAAGGATGTGGTATCAGAAATTTGATACATTTATATGGGGACTTGGCCTCACCAGAAGCAAAGCAGATCACTGAGTGTATTTTAAATTAATTGGTGTCCGTGTTATTTATCTGGTATTATATGTGGATGATATGTTGTTGGTTGGAAATGACAAAGAAATTATCCAGGATTTGAAGACCCAATTTTCCTCCAAATTCGACATGAAAGATCGTGGTGTTGCAAACTATATTTTGGGCATGGAAATTAAAAGAGATCAGGCAAAGAGGAAGCTCTAGTTGAACTAGAGGAAGCATATCGAGAAAATACTATAGAGGTTTAATATGCAGGATAGTAAATCGGTGAAGGTTCCCATTCTTGTAGGTGTAAAGTTATCTTTTGAACAGTGTCCCAAGACACAAGAAGAGGACATGTCCCATGTTCCATATGCAAGTGAAGTATGTAGCCTGATGTATGTGATGGTTTGTGCTAGACTAGACATTACACATGCAGTGGGAGTATTGAGGAGGTTTATGTAAAAAACAGTGAAGAAGCATTGGACAACAATGAAGCGAGTTTTCAGGTATTTTCCTGGCACTAGTGATTATGGTTTGTGCTACCAAGGAAGACCAGGATTGGATAGAGTTTTGGACATCCGTGGCTTTGTTGATAGAGACCTAGCTGTAGATCTGGATCAGAGAAGGTATACAAGTGGGTATGTGTCTAACCTATTTGGAGGTGCAATCAGTTGGATTAGTAAAAGACAATCTGTAGTGGCACTATCAACTACAGAGACAGGATACATGGAAGACACTCATGCAAGCAAGGAAGCAGTTTGGTTGTAGAGATTGTGTTCGAGTATGGGGTTAGTATATTGATCTATAAGGATAGACTGTGACAGGAAAAGTGCAATTTTCTTGGCAAAGAAGCCTGCTTATCATTCAAAGACAAAGCATATTGATGTTCAGTATCACTTTGTGAGGGATATGATAGAAGAAAAAAAGGTGTTGCTGGTAAAGGTGGACACTTGGAAGAATACTGCAGATGCATTGAAAAAATCTGTGAGCTCTGAGAAGTTCTCTTGGGGTAGAGAAACAATGAGTGTTGCAGGGCTAGATCAATGACTAAGTTCTCTCGTGTCCCCTTGTGGAAAGAAAACAACAAGTGGGAGAATGTTGGGTTGTGTTAATTTCTTTCCATGACTAGCCCCAGTAGACTAATCGGGGGGTTAGAGGGGGGGTGGAGCCCCCCTTTCGTTCCGTCGATGCATAGCAGGGAGGTCATGCAAGGGTTTGAGAGGGGCGATATCCCCCTTCTACGGGGTCTAGGGCGGCACCCCAGAAAATTTCTTTTGGACCATATATTAGCTGGGCAGACCTACCTATGGTTTTGTGCATGGTTTTCACACATGGTTTTGGGTGTGATGGTTTTCAGTCCATGTTATTTTGTATATCTGACCAAGGGAACTACGGTTATGTTCTAATCTAGGGTTAATGGATTGCGGTTTATGGATGCTTCGTAATGTATATATATGTATTGTAAAATTGAAAGGAACATAATGAAAAAAAAAATCTGATAGTCCCAGTTTTGGGATCCAGGGGAAAATATCTGTGTATATTTGCTTTATGTGTTATGCTCTTGCCATTGTTTATTTTCTATTTTTACAATTCGTATGCAGGTAATTTTTGTATGGGGTTAAAACCTACAATGAAGAGGACTTGACTTGGAGTGAGTTTGAGTGACTATTCAAGAAAAATAACCTATCAGAGAGATACTTTGATGATAGGGAAAAATAATTTTATGAGCTAAAGATAGGATCGATGATAGATGATGAGTACACTAGCACATTCTTGGAGTTACAGAGGTATGTGCCTTATCTCACGGAGGAAAAGGCCAAGATTCAGAGGTTCATTAGTGGATTATCAGTTGCATTTAAAAATAGGATTGAGTTCGATGAACCTAAATCATTGGTGGAGGCCATCTGAAAGCTAAAGAATTTTTATGAACAATCGAAGCACAAATCTGAGACTAAGATAGACTGGAAAGGTAATGCAAAGAATAAGGGAAAATGAGATAGAAAGCGAGTAATACCTTGGAGTACAGATAATAAAGAGAATGCAGTGCCATAAAAGAAGTTTAATGCATTAGATAGAGGACATGGATTTCGATCAGGAGAAAAGAATAAGGAGATAGACTGGAAGGCTATACAGTGTTGGACTTGTGTTAAAGAATCGCAGGAGAGATTGTCCACTGAATCGGGGTGGTAGGCCTTAGATATACAGTGCACAAGATGCACATACTATTGGGGATGTTGTAGTCCTCATATTTATCTATCATCGGGATAACAAACAAGAAAACCATGAGGCATCTATCATTTATATGTATGATAAGCTTTGTGATCAAGTTATTTCTATATTAATTGACCTTGGATTGAATTATAGCTATGTTAGTCCTAAATTGGTGGATAAGTGTGGTTTGAGTAAGAAATTGCATGCAGTGTCTTGGTTAGTGCAATTGGATATAGGTACAGTAATGTGAGTTCATCATTGGGTAAGGGTATATGCATTTGATTTGAATGGTATGCCTACTGCAGGACATTTGAATGTATTACTGTTGGGATCATATAGTATGTTGTTGGGCATGGATTGGTTGTATCTTCATAGAACCAAGGATCATTTTTATGAAAAAATCCATTAAGTGTGTTGATTACAATGGAGGACCAAGAGTCTTACAAGGTAAGAAGAAATCCACATCAGTTAGGATGGTGACAACTATGCAAGCAAAGCATAGTCTCATAAAAGGGTGGATGTTATTTGCAGTGCACATTTATAGTGATAAGGGTAAGGAAGTTGAGGACACATATGTTTTGAGTAGGTATCCAGTTTTATAGTAGTTCAAGGATGTATTTCCTGAGGATATTTCAGAGTTGCCACCTCATAGGGAGGTAGACTTTTCTATTGAGTTGGTGCCAGGGGCAACTCTGGAATCAAAAGTACCTTGTAGGATGAGCACACCTGATTTGGTTGAGTTGAATCTAGAATTGAAGGAAATTTTGGACAAGCGATACATTAGGCCAAGTGTATCACCATGGGGTGCACCAGTATTGTTTGTGAAGAAGAAAGATGGTACTCCCATATTATGCATTAACTACAGGAAGTTGAACAATGTGACCATCAAGAACATGTATCTGTTTCCAAGGATTGATGACTTATTCGATCAGTTGAAGGGAGAAACAGTGTTCTCGAAGATTGATCTGAGATATGGATATCACCAGGTATGCATCAAAGAGGAAGAAATTTACAACACAACTTTTCAAACTAGGTGTGGGAATTATGAGTTTGTTATAGTTCCATTCAATTTGACTAATGCTCCAACTACATTTATGTGCTTGACGAATAGTGTGTTGCATCTGTATGTGGATAAGTTTGTTATTGTGTTCATTGATGGTATATTGGTATATTCTAAAAATGAGGAAGAGCATGTTGAGCATTTAGTAGGAGTGTTGATATTGTTGAGAGAGCATCAGTTGTATGCTAAGCTCCACAAGTGTTGTTTCTTTTAGACTGAGGTACACTACTCGGGACATTTTATCTCCAAGGAGGGAATTGTAGTAGATCTAGGAAAGGTAAGATCCATCATGGAGTGGGTAGCTCCTACTAATGTGGTTGAGGTGAGATATTTCATGGGGTTTGTGGGCTATTATATGAGTTTCATCAGGAACTTCTCACAAATTTCCTATCCTATCACGTCATTGTAGAGAAATGGTAAGAAGTTCAAATGGATAGAGTGTGAGGCTAGTTTTGAGAAACTTAAGTAGTTGTTTACACATGCACTAGTGTTGAAGATTGTAAATCTAGACAAAGAATTTGTAGTATGCACAAATTATTGCAAGAAAGGACTTGGTGGAGTCCTTATGCAAGATTGACAGGTGGTATGCTATGAGTTGTGAAAATTGAATGAGCAGGAGCAAAACTACCCAACACATGATCTTGAGTTGGCAATGATTATAAATGCATTGAGGATGTGGAGAAATTATCTCCTAGGTAGGAGATTTACATGGAGGAGTGATCACAGTGGTCTACAATATCTATTTAACCAACTGAATCTAAATTGTAGGTGGGTGTTGGCTTAGCAGGTCCTGACCCAGGTTCCAAGTTAGCTACACCAACAAACAAAAACCTACACTACTGGCCCTTTCAGCAACAAGCTGCGTAGCACAGGCTACAGCCTCACCCAAAGTAGTATAAGGGGATGCAAGAACCAAGTTTCTGCATCCAAAGACCAGTGTGATGTCTTTTAGCACCTTAGAATTTCTTCGCATAGATCGATAAACTCTTAGGGCACATTGTTGTAACTATGTTAAAATAGCCTTCAAACCTTCGTGAAGGTCTATGATAAGTCCTTGTGGACCTTTAACAGTCAATTTGTATACTTACGCACATCAGAGAGTAGTCCTAAATTAGTGTTCATGCAGATTTACTTAACTCATTAGTAAACAAAAGAGAAATCACCAGAGTCTTCATGGAAGTAATTAAACATGCATTGCGTACATTATTAAGACTTATCCACGAGAATCGCATAAACATTCAATCAATATCTTATAAACAAATCATTCATCAACAACCTATAACATTAATAGAGATAAACATAAATACTCAAGAATTCTTCAGAAAACTATCTTTATTGATCTTCAATTCAAGATTACTGACTCAAACTTCCCTGCACACATAGCTGCAAGGGTCCATGCACTCAGCCGTAGACTTTTCATAGGCCTCCACGAACTTAGCTACGAAGCCTTTCTTTCCCTACCTAAGCGTAGGAAGCAAATCCTTCCTACCCTAGCTCCTGTCCTAGACTCTTCAATCAACCCAAATCTCTATCTTCGTTTCATCAAGTTCTACTTGTCACTTCACTAAGACTCACTATTTATAACCTTTTTCATACAATTCCATGGTCCGTGAACCATGGGTGAATCTCAAAACTGACTCAAAATGTATCGAAAACAAGCAACTAAGTCCCTTTGACTCTTATTCACCTACACGCTCTGCCTCCAAAAATCATGGAGACTTTACATTATTTACAAAATTGTACCAAAATTTGGGTTATCTTAACCCCAAACTAACCTAGGGGACCCCATCCCAACAGGCCCCCAACACAAATATTGTGACTCGCCCTCGAGTCACTCTGTTGACACCGCGATCTTACTACGAGGATCCCCCGGCTCCACTTGGACCACTGCAGCTTCAACAATGCTCTATGTCACTGCCTGTCAAACCTCCTTGACCAATTTTTCAGTGGTTGGTCCTTCTACTACCAGCCTCATCGTCCACTGCATCTATTGTAGTCCCTTAAGCTAATCTTGAATGGAGAGTGTGATCTGATAAGCCTCATCCAACCACGACTTCAACCTGGCCTTTAGCAAGGCCTCTTTCTTCTGCGCTTCCTCTACCTGTGCTAGTAGCTGCTTTCCTTCGTGTAACTTCTCCAAATGCTATGCTGGTGCTAAGGTGTGTGCAGTCACTCTGACCTCATCATATTGATGTTTCAACTCCCTTTTCGTTGTATTCAATATCTGTAGGTTTAGATCCTCCTGCAGATTGGTCAATAACTCCATAGCCTACTCAAATAGTGCCGCACATTTAATGACTGTGACATCCAAGTTAGCCATGCCTTCCTTAAGTACAACTTCATGTTGCTCCTAGACCTCAGGTGGAGTTGTGGGTTGTAACTTTAACTATAGCTCTACAATCTTCGTGTTGAACTCGAAAGTGACTCATCCAACTTTTTCTTTAGCCTTAGGCACACCACTAGCTAGTTTTCTGATTTTGGCTTATGATTGTGCATCCTCCAAGATGTGAAGCTCAAGCACTGTCTTGCACAACTCCGCTACTTCTTATTCCAGACTTGAAATACGTTCCTAAAGTGCCCCCTTTTCCTTCAGAGCCTGCATCGTTTCAACCAACATTTGTTCATTTTTTACTTTGTACTCACTTATGAGGTTGAGGGCGCTCTGCTCCCTATTTCTCGATCATCTCCCGCCCCCTTATGCAGTGTGTGGAGGATTACATTGGAGAGAACCACTATATTCAATCCTACGTCCTTGATTGTACTAAGTATAATACGATCCTTGGTGGACTCTATGCGTATGGACCCGTCTAGCAATGGTATAGTTCTGAGATCGAGGGTTCTTACTAGCTTTGCTACTTGCCTTGTCTCGAGTGTTAGGCTTGCTTACTCCATGCTTTCTTATCCAATGCCCGTCTTTATTTTGCTTGTTTGGATTTGCAGCTCATGCAGATCCTTCTGGACATTCCCCAACGTCTACATGTATTGTTGTTCAAACTCCTGTAGCAATTCTGTCATGTATCCCTAACTTTATCACCAATCTCATCAAGATAACTTTCTGTCAACACCATGGGATCGGCCTGTGTTTTATCAGATGTCTTCTTTTTTCGGGTTCCACCCTTCTGCTCCTTGCCACGTCTTTTCAAAATAAATGGGGTTCTCTGCCCCTTATCACTGTCTCTACCTTGGCCTGAAATATATTCTTCCTCTATCTCTAGCGAAGGTGACTTATCACCTTTCTATGAGTCATGCTGCTCTTGTTCCACCTACTACTTAGCAACGTGTTCCTTCTCTATGCGAGTATTTTCTGCATCTTCCTTCTTTTTCTACTCTGCTAGGGTACGCGCAGCTTTCCTAGCGGCCTCCTTTCTTTTTTGCACAACAACACTTTCCGCACCCGTGCTTGTTCCAACATCTAATTCTGATGGGGCACGCCACTCTGTAGGCCATGAAACTACAATATCCTGCACGTTCATTTCTGACACCAAATATGGGCAATTAGTGCTATTTATGTTCTATATTCTTCCGTGCTTAGATATAGACTATGTGGAAGTCAACCTTGAACACTGCATAGGCTAAAAACTACGTGAACAAGGTTGGGGACAACCTCAGATGCTGATTAATTGCCATACGGAGATCCATTTTGACAAGAATCCAAAATATCTTTGTCTTTATAATCCACGCGACATCCTTTGTGGACCATAAGGAGGCGAATTACGCTGCCTCCAACAATCCTTCCTTGAAACTATTAGGTTTTTCTCCTATTTTGATCCGTGATAGATGGTCAGGTCCCAAATTTAACCTCCCTGGCTTCACAATGAATTCAAAGTCATACTCCTGAAATAATAGTAGCCATCTGGAGATCTTCCTCCCCAACACAGGCTTGTTGACCAAGTATTTCAAGGAAGAATGATCTGTGTACATCTTGAAATTCCCTCCTAATAGATAATGCCTGAATTTTTGCAGTACGTACACCATGGAAAATCCTTCGTGCTTAGTCATTGAATAATTTTTCTTGGCCTTTGATAACTTCCTACTTGCAAAGGCTATAGGATGGTCCATTTCTCCTTCACCAGCCTACATTAGCACTGCACCCAACGTAATGCAAGAGGCATCCACATGTACATGAAACTCCTTTTTCCAACTAGGGAATACCAAGATCAGTGTAGTGACCATATTTTCTTTTAACACATCTAAGTTATGCTAACATTCTTCGTCCTAACATAAAGTCGCATCCTTTAGCAATTTCTTCATGGGCACAGTAATTTAAGCATAAACTTTGATAAATTTTCTATAGTATCTCGTATGTCCCAGCGTCACGTGCAACTGCTTCACATTCCTGGGGGCCTCCAAATTCATAATTACCACAATTGTTGTAGGGTCCACCATCAATCCTTTCTTTCACACAATATAACCCAACAAGATCCAAGAAGGAACACCGAATATGCATTTTTTCAAATTTATCTGTGAGATGTATCCAATATCAAGCATAGACTTGCTACATGGTGCTTTACTAATACAAACACCATCCAGTCCTCAATTTATGCTTCTAGAAACGTGTGAATGAACTCCTTCGATGATACTATTACTACGCAGGAAAATATCGCAGGCGCATTCTTAAGTTTGAGTGGCATCACAGTGTACTGAAAACAACCCCACTCCTTCATGAAGGTCATTTTGTTGCTATCCTCTGGTGTGATCTTCATCTAATGATACTCATAAAATCCGTGAATAAAGGAATAGGCCTCCTTCCCTCCAATATTGTCTAACACTTCGTCTGTAAATGGCGTTGAGAATGGGTCGTGAACACACACATCATTAAGCTTCTGCAGATCTATGCAAATCCTTATTTCACACTTTTGTTTCTTCTCCTGAACCACCATAGGGCTCACCTAATTAGATTCTTTAATAGGTTCTATGATGCTTGTCTCCAGCATCTTATCCATCCCTTGGTGAACCTTTTCCTTGTAATTAGGATGAAGGTGATATGACCTTTGTTTAATAGGCTTTGCATCCAGCTTCAAAGTGATCTTCATAACACCCAAATTGCTAACTATGCCTTTTAAATCTGAAAACTTAGAGGGGAAGAGATCCTGGTATTCATGGAGTAACTCAACAACTTCATCCACTGTAGCATCCTCCCAGTAATCTCCAATTTTAGTGAACTTTGGTTCTTCTTTAGTGCCAATATTTACTTGCTTTGTCTTCAAAGGTGTGGAGATGTCTGAGTTTTCTATTTGTGGGTCTCCGACTTCATGTTTCCCTTCTGAATCTAGAATATTAATGTTTCTCAGGTCTTCATCTTCCTCATTAACGGTCACATTATAGCATTCGAACACATAGCGCAGTTGGGTGTTCCAGTCTGGTTGGGTCCATTCCATAGGTTCCTTTGGCATTCTGAAGATAACTGCCTTAATCTCTTGTAGTGCTTCATCAATACTTGTGAAGCCATATTCAAAGCTGAAGGTAAATAAGAACCCTTCCTTCAATTCATCTCATTCCACGGTGCCATAACAGAGCTCCGTTTCCAGAGACCAGTTCATGGGAATTGTATCCAAAGTATGGAAAAATATGTGTACCCACTTTGGCTGTAGCTCTGTTCCCTATGCTTTAGTAGGTGATCGCGTGCATCGTCCCTTCCATTATTTTTCTTAGTCATTCTAGTGTTAGCACACCCAAACCATAGCTTCATCATTCTTCTGTAATCTCGCTATCCAACAAAACTATCCTTATGCATACTCCACCATCATGCAGGCGTATCACGTAGTGCCAAATATAATGCTTCAAAGTGGTGATCCTTAGGGACTTTGTGCTTAAATTCATCCAAAAACAGATCTACGTCAGTTAAACCATCATAATAAGGTAATTTTATTACCTCTGTTGAGATGCAGTGCATCGCCTTCATCATCATATTGCATCGCAGCGTAGAAACTTCATGTAAGTGATTCTCCCAATGCTCTAACTCCTCGTCTGAATTAGAGGTGCAAGAACTCTCCCGGTCTCATGCAATCCTCCCATCTATCATTAGATTTCTCCAGTCCTAATCTCACGCTGTTTATATTTGATCCAGTTCATCATCACTTTCTTCATAATCACGGACTGGTTTAGTATATCGTGCCCCTTCTGTAGGGTCCAATGGTACTATGACCCGAAGTGACTTCCTTTCAAACAACATTGTCCTCTTCTTCAAGTTGATGACCCCATTCATATCAATAACCCAGTCAATTCCTAGGAGTGCGGGGTATGGATCACTGTCATTGATAATTTCTATAACTTCAAAGTCTGCTACCGCACTCGCACCTTCAATATCAACTGTTACTCCATATAACCATCCCATGGGGATGGTTTTCTACTAGTTCGCCATCCTAAGCTGAATCGGAGACCACTACAGTGTAGGTCTCCCCATCCTTGTCCATGTCTGTTTCAGTAAAATGTTTGCATCGGACCCTAGATATAAGATGACTTGATCCATTTCAGAATCTCCTATTTGCACGGTTAGCCTCATTTCTCACCCTATTCATGCTTGATTCTTACCAATGTTTCTAACTACACAATGTCCATCAGGGGCTTTCTCTTTGCTGGCGCATTTATTTATTAATTCCTACAGGCCTTCCACAACCTTGCTATTGCATAGAAGCTTCATACAAGTTTCCAAAAATGTAGTGAGTACAAAAGGATCAACCCTTGCAGGTGCACTGATTTCTTGCACCTTGTCCTAGCTTCCTGAGGTGGAGGCATCATTGAAGCTCTTCTTAGCTTCCATAAATGTTTCCTTAGCACGATCAAAATCAAACCTGACTTCTTTCTTTGGTGCTTTGTGGACCCACCCTTATTCTTCTGGTTGTTTACCCTTATCAACGCCAGTCATCATTCCACTTCTTAACACAATGTTAACACTTTGGTCTTATTTGAGGGGCTAGCCCTCATCATGTTTAGATTTTGCATAGGCACTTGAGGCTATGTTTTCTTCTCTTGCATTTTAGCTATTAGCACCGAGAATTCTTCTATAGTATGGTCAAACTATCTGTAGTATTGACATGACGGGTGTGTACGATTTTAGCATTCTCGCACGTAGTGCCCTGGCTGTCCACAGTTGTAGTAGATAACCTAATCACAGCCTCTACCAAGTCTTCCTCCTCCTCGTCCCCGTCCTTGACCCTTATAACCTCCGCGTGTTACTCTGACGCCCTGATTTGGAGGCCGAGTTTCTGCTTGCATCTGGTATGTGGGTGTCCTTTCCATCATTAGATCATAGCTTTGATAGTGGCGGTCATCGTCGCCCAAAGATTTGCAGAAGTTACATAACAACTGTTAGGGTGTCTGGATGAACTTTTGAAGTAAATGGAAATTATCCGTCACATGTTGTCTAACAACCTGACAAATAGCACACCATAACACAACTACCATGCTTGGCACTACTGGGGCTTCTGGCTTCAGGGGGATTGGCCCCACTCTTGTATTATAATTCACGTACATTGGAAATTGATCATTATCATCCCCATGTCCTTGCACTTCAAAAACTAGACTTCTATGTGCACTTCTGGTTTAGTCGCCTTGTCTTTCTTCAAATTCTATAACTCTAGGTGTAAGCATTCTAATTACGAGTGGATCTGTTGTACCCCTAGGTTCGTATCCTGAATAGGTGATGCATGCAACCTCATTGTGATCTCTGAGGCCTCTGCCTATGCTTCTATCTTCTGTTGTGATAGAGAAATTCTCAAGTGGGGAAAAGCGACACTATAAACCATTCACAATGCTGGAGATTTGTGATGTTCATTTTAGGCTCTCTAATCTGACACTTCAACCTCTGATCAAATTCCCAAGCCATATCATTGACCCTCATCATGATGTCTTTAAATCCAATTACTGATTGTGAGTCAGATTTAGGCTTACTAAACTCTTTGTTTAAATTCATCTTAGTCTCTGGTAACCAACTGTGGCTTCTTTATATTGTCATCAGTAATTTTTTGTGATTTCCATACAACATTTGCAACAAACTATAACTGCTCTACATCTGCACTTCCTATGCCTTTGAAGATCGACATCGTCATTGCATTCTCCATGTTGAATGGTGGTGGTGGAGGTGGAGGTGTGCGCGAAGGTGTATGTGGCAGAGGTGGGGGTGGGGGTGGAGTGAAAGGATGATTTGCTCGAGGAATCCCCTAAGTGATTAGCTAAACAATGCTTCATGACGTATTCTACCCCGTCCCTTCATCGTCACTTGAAGGAGGTCCAATCAATGGACTATACTCTGGTCTTGATCCTACACGATTTCTAAAGAATCGTCCACTTCCCGTAGCTCTGAACATCAAGCTAATGGCATCACCCGCTTTTCACATAAAAAAAATTTAATCCAAGTATTCAATGATCTTAAATACTTACCTCGTATCCTTTTGAAAAATCTTCGCTATAGGTGACTGAGGTATCAACTATAAATTCTACAAAAATCCTCCTAGAATTTGATCGATCCAATGATCGAAAACCCGCACGATCTTGTTTTCAGAGGTTTCTAGACGTCACTATCTTCTAATTTAGCCAACCACTCATATAACTCAATAGGGAAGGTGCAGAAGAAGATCTTGTGTATCTCTGTATACAGATACATGTTCAACCATTCTTCCTTCGACAGGCGCGGATTCCTATTTTCTTGCACCGTGAATTCCTATTTTCTTACGCTGCAAACTCATGAATATTATGATCCAACCACTTTTCAATTTCTTTCTTGGTCGGATTCCAATGATGCAACATCACACATCTCCAAAAAGAAGATCCCGGTCCTGGCAACAGAACCATTTATTGGCTTAGGGGGTCCTGACCCAAGTTCTGAGTTAGCTGCGCCAACCAAAAAAACCCTACACTACTGGCCCTTTTGGCAACAACCCACGTAGCGCAGGTTGCAGTCTCACATGAAGTAGTATGGGGGGATGCAAGAACCAAGTTTCTACATCTAGAGACTAGTGTTATGTTTTTTAGCACCTTAGATATACCTTCGCACAGATCGATAAACTCTTAGGTGATGTTGATGAAACTCTGTTAAAATAGCCTTCAGACCTTCGTGAAGGTCTACGATCAGTCATTGTGGACCTTTAATAATCAATTTGTCTACTTATGTGCATCAGAGAGTATTCCTAAATTAGTGTTCGTGCAGGTTTACTTAAGTCATTAGTAAACATAAGATAAATCACTAGTCTTCGCGGAAGTAATTAAACATGCATTACGTAAATTATTAATACTTATCCAAGAGAATCATGTAACATTCAATCAATATCTTATAAACAAATTGTTCATCAAAAACTTATAACACTAACAGAGATAAATAGAAATACTTAGGAATTATTCAGAAAACTGTCTTTATTGATCCTCAGTTCAAGATTACAGACTCAAACTTCCCTGCACACACAATTGTAGGGGTCCACGAACTCAGCTGCATACTCTTCCTAAGCCTCCGTGGACTCTGATGTGGAGCCTTTCTTTCCCTATCTAAGCACATGAAACAAAGACTTCCTGCCCTAGCTCCTGTCCTAGCCTCTTCAACCAACCCAAATCTCTATCTTCATTTCATCTAGTCCTACTTGTCACTTCACTAAGACTCACTATTTTTAGCATTTTTCATATAATGCCATGTTCCGCAAACCATGGGTGAATCTCAAAACTGACTCAAAACTTATCCAAAACAAGGGGCTAATCCCCTTTGACTCATATTCACCTACACACTCCACATCCACAAATCATGGAGAATTTACATTATTTACAAAATTGTACCAAATTTTCGGTTATATTAACCCCAAACTAACCCAGGGGACCCCATCCCAACAGTAGGCTCGGCGGTTGGCTACGATTAGTGAGTTCAATTTTTAGATCAAGTACATCAAAGGAAAAGAGAACAGATTGGCAGATGATATTACCTAGTGGATACATGTAAATCACTTAACAACTATGAGCTCCTATGAGACATACTTACATGATAGGAACTTGCAAGTAGGTTAGTAGGATGTCAGGTATATGGAGATTATGCACAGGCTGCAGCAGAGTACTGGTACAGGGGCATGTGGTAGTGTAAGTATAGGTACAGGTGATATTATAGGCAAAGGTGATAGTACAGGTATAGGTACAAGTATAGGTAGTTGTACAGGTATAGGTACAGCTACAGGTGCACAAGATGTGGACTATTTCTTTACAGAAAATGGATTGGTTAGATTCATAGACACAATATGTGTGTCAGAAAATAGTGACCTCAAAAGGGTGATCTTGAGGTATTTTCATGCGAAACCATATTCGGGTCACCCAGGTTACTAGAAGACACTGACAACAGTGGATAGATTTTATTATTGGCCAAACCTTAAGGGGACTGTAGCAGAGTTTGTGGCTAGATGTTTTGATTGTCAGTGTGTGAAGGTAGAGTGAAAGCATCCAGGTGGACTACTATAGCCTACTTCAATTCTAGAGTGGAAATGAGAATTCATTTCCATGGACTTTATCACAAGTTTTCCAAGCATAATGAGACAATATGATTTCATCATGGTTATCGTGGACAAATTCCATGGTGTTCTAAAGAAGATTGTGTCAGATATGGATGCGAAGTTTACTTCCAAGTTTTGGAAGGAGTTATTTGTAGGTTTGGAGACAGAGTTGGACTTCAGTACATCTTATCATCCACAGATAGATGGACAGATAGAGAGGTTCAACAGGATATTGGTAGACATGTTGAGGATGTATGTTATGAATCAACAAGAAAAGTGGGAAGAATACCTTCTACTGGTAGAGTTTGCTTACAACAATGGTTATTAGGAATCTTTGAGGATGAGTTCATTTGAGGCATTATATGGACAGAGATGCAATACTCCCATCAATTAGAGTGATCTAGTTAACAGAGTGTTGATTGGACCAGACATCATGATAGACATGGAACAGGAAATGAAGGTGATCAAGAAGGATCTAAAGGTATCACAATATAGGCAGACGAGTTATGAAGATTCAAACAGGTTGTTCAAGGAGTTCGAGGTTGGGGAATAGGTGTACTTGCAAATCAAACCAAAGAAGAGCTCCTTACAAATTGGATCATGTGCTAAGCTGGCACCATGGTTTTGTGGAACCTTTAGTGTCATTGAGAGGATTGGGCCAGTAGCATATCGACTTGCACTACCTCCGACGTTCAAAGTACATGATGTTTTCCATGTGTCATTGCTTATGAAGTATGTTAGAGATGTGTATCATGTGACTGAGTAATCTATATTGCAGGTGGAACTAGATGGAGAATTCTAGCCGGAGCCTTAGTGTATATTGAAGAAAACAATGCTCATGCTCCGGAACCAAGCAATCGAGCAAGTTAACGTGCAATTGAAGCACTTTGGGCCTAGTGAAGCTACATGGAAGATGTAGGATCAAATGGGGGCTATGTATTCTTCTGTGTTTGCCACTTGAGGCAAAGTAGTTTTGGTATTTGTCTTTGGTATATGTTTTGGCAATGTTTTGTAAATGTAAATAAGTATATGGATGTAAATACTGCCATGAGCTATGTTATAAAGCTCCAATAAGCGGTATAGGTGTAATGTCATGATGATATTATGTTTTTATGTTTTCATGTTGGTTTGCTTCCTAGCGGGATGATTATTTTAATTACTACAACGAGTTGAGTTATAAGGCTCCATCAATAGTATATTTTGTTTACAAAATTTTTGTGGTGATAGGTGTTGTTAAACACTGAGGATGGTGTTCCCCCAAGAGGTAGGGTTTTGTAACATCCTTGGTGAAAATTCTATGTCATAAAAGTTAATAAAGGCAAAATAATAACCATGGTTGATGGGAAACTTATTCCAAGTTGAATGTTGGGGAAAAATCCTAGTGATGGGGATCACTTGTGATTGGTTAATGGCTAAGGAAATTTGCAAAAGCAATGGCAAAGGCTTTGCAAAGGGAAAATGGAATTTTTAACACATTTATTTATGAAAATAATGGTAATTAGGAGAAAACAGAGGTGGAAGGTCACAAGTTGCATGTGAGGAGGAAATTGAAGGAAAATAATGGAAAATGAAGAAAACAGAAGCTTGATTCATAAAAGGGCTTTTGAGGATCAGTTGGTAACCTTTTATGAGTTCAATTTTGGAGCTCTCTTGTTATTCTCTCTCTCTCTCTCATACTCTTGGAGACTTAGAGTTTTGTTGGAGTACTCTTGGAGGGTGTGACATACTTGGATTCTTGGAGAAAAAAGGTAAAGGAAGAGTAGGAAATCGCAAGAGGGCATTGGGATCAACAGCTGTATTGGGAATTTTATTGCAAGTATCGAGTTGCATGTATGTTTTCCTCACTAGTTTTGGCGTGCATGGCATATGCATGTGGATTTTTGGTCATGCTATGTCACTGGCATGAAGGATTGTCTTGATTGATAGTGGATTTCCTAGCCTTGCCATTTCCTGGATATCCATGGAGATTGTGGGTTTATTTCCTTGTTTCTTTTTTTGTTAGTTTTGATGTTTCCTTAGCTTGGGTTGAGTTATTACTTGTAATCCCTCATTGGAAAAACACTCTGGAAGCCCTATAATAACTTGGGTTGAATTACAAGTCCTGGAACCCTTTGTTGGACAAATGCTCTGGAAGCCCTTGGTGGATTGAGTTACTAGTCCTAGAAGCCTTTATTCGACAAACACTCTAGAAGCCCGTGGTGGGTTGAGTTACTAGTTGTGGAAGCTTTGGTTGGACAAAATCTTTAGAAGCCTGATGGCAGATATGGGTTGAGTTACTAGTCTTGGAAGCCTTGGTTAGAACAAATTATTTGGAAGCTCTGGAAGGCTTGAATGGAGATCAATGTGATGATGGTTTTGTGATGTTCGACTGTGAGGTGGAATCATTGTTTGATGGGTTAAAGTGGATGGCCTATGGAAGCCCTAGATGGTTTTTGATTTACGTGTTCTATGAGATTCCATATTCATGCTTGGAATATGGCACAGGGGTGAATCATTGAAGAGATATTTGGCTCAACCATTCTATGGTCGAGTGGAACGTGGAAGTCCCACCAGGGTTTGGATTTTCATCATCAATATGAAGTCATTTATACTTGTATTTATAAGAATATTGTACTAGATTATATGTGGTTCGTATGGTTTTGATTCCATGAGTATTTCTCTTTCTATTATGCTGGTTATTTATGTGTTTTCTGACAGAAGCTATGTATGGATCTCATCATATTTTTACTTTTAAATGAATGATCAATGTATTTATGACCTAATGGATGAAATGGAAGGTTATGTGTTGAGGCATCAATGTTTCTTAGTGATTCTTAGCTAAGTATGATACCCTTATGCTAAGATCTATTATTTACACCTGTAGATTTCATATTCGTGAATGTTTGACAAAATGCATATCATGCCTAATAGGAGTCTAGTAAAGGTCTTATTCAAGTAATTGCATTAGCAATGTTTTTTTCATGATATCTTACTGTTATGAAGGTTTCATGAAATTTTGGGCAGTAACCTAGGCCTGAAAATGTGGCTTAATTCCTAGGAATGCTGACACAGAAATGACAAAAAGAGTCCTTAGACACTGGATTGCAGGCTCGTGAGAGCGTCCAAAGGTCCCTGAATATTGGCATTCCCATAGCATGAGAGCGTCTAGAGGTCAAGTTGTCTAGAAGTTCAATGGGACCTAGATGCAAGCTACATGAAGTGTTCAATTAGTTCTTAAGGGTCCTAAGGATGATGTTGATTGTTTGTATGATGTGTTTTCATCGATTCCACTTCCTTAACATGACTTAGGAGGTCGAATCATATCATAGTGGACTCTCGTCACATGTTTACTTGGGTGGTCAGTTGCTTAGGTAGATGTGGGAGGAGGGTGTTACAATAGAATTAGTTTCTTTATCACAGATTTGGCACAAGTAGAACATTACTTTATATGAAAGTGTGAATTATATAGATGATGCATGAAATATTGAGTTATGAGTTGGCAGGATAATTTCCTATTTACAAGTGAATTTGATAGTTAGTTGGTTGACTGCAAATAGTGTAGTTTCCTTTCTGTAGGTAGTATATCTCTTGTGTTCCTTCATGAATTGATTCAGTAGCATTTAAAAGTTGGTAGCATTCGCAAGTTAGATTTGAAAATAATTTAATTTTTCTACATTAGATCTAGCCTTTGAATTAAAGTTTTAGTAGTTAATTCCCGCCTAATTCAGTAGAAGAACGATCTTGGAGCCCTATTGATCAAATTATCTAGTTGAGGGTGGCATGAGTAGAATTCCATCTATTTTGTACATAACATTGTCACCTTAAAGCTTGTATGAACCCCGGGTTGATAAATAGAGTTGAGGATCCCCTGGGAGTTGCAACACTCTTGGTGCAATACCAGGACTCACCACTTTTTGGCATCGTTGTTGAGGAAGTGTCTAGGTAGATGTTGTCTCTTCTTAATAATTTCTTTCTATTTTGCAGTTAGTTTTAAAAAATGACATAAAAGAATAAAAATTTTATTTAGTGCCTCATAGGAATAAAGATACTCAATGAAAATTCTTACCAAACACCCCCAAACCCTCAAATAGACAACCTTCACTCTTGTTTGGTGTCTGTCAGTTTCCCTCTCTGACTACAAGGGAGTTAAAAGACCCCTTAGGTGAGAAACCTAGGATTTTTGAAGAACCCATTTCTTCCACCAAAACCATGGTGGAAAACATGAATGAGGAGGTTTCCCCTATCATATAGGCTAATGGAGAGGCTATAATGAAGAATATAAGCTTTACTGCCCTTCCTCACTTCCATGACTTAACCTCTAAGGACCTTCATACTTTTATGTTTGAGTTTGATGTTGTATGTAGGACCTATGACTATACCTATGATGACCAGATGTTGAAGTTATTCCCATATTATCTTAATGATGTAGCCTTGCACTGGTTTATGCGTGTGCCTGGGGATAACATCACTACCTCAGCCCAAATTCAATAATCCTTCAACAACAAGTACAGGGACTACTGTAGGTACAAAGAAGCTAAAGAATAAATATTTTGAATGACTCTTGGACCTGATGAATCACTCAAGTTAGTTATTCTCTGAGGGATTAGGGAGGACATGTTGAAAACCCTCAACATGTTTTTTGTGGGATATATCTATCAGTTACCCTATGAATACATCAAAAAAATGTTCAAGAACCACTCTAAGGCCGCTAGGAAGAAGGGTAAGGCTAGCCAAGCTTTGGTTAGTTCCTCTCCCTCCACAACATCCATCAAGAATGAAATTGGAAACCTGATGGAGGGTTTTAAAAGTGAAATGTTGCATACAATTTATTTGCAAATGGATGCCATTCAGATCAAGAGGATACAAGAGGAATCAAACAGGGCCTTAGCTATTTTTTTCCCTAAATGTACTAGAAAGCACCTGAGAAATGAATTTCCATTAAATGTCATAGAGGGTTGCTCTGTCTGTGAGGAAAACCACACCATAGATAAAATTCCTTCTTTTCCTAGATTAAAAGTTGTATACCAAGGGGTAGAAGTTGGGGTTGAGGAACTCTTTTTTATAAATCAAAGGAGACCTCAAGGACCTTGGCCATAGCAATAGGGCATGCAAGGTGAATCCTACTCTTATGACCATCCCAACCAAAATGCACCCTTTCCAACTTTGTAATCTTCCACTCATCCATCATGGTCCACACATCCTTCTTGGCCTTATGCACCTCAGTATCCTCCCCAAACTGTTAATCAACCATTTCATACATATGCTTCTCCACATCCTTAATGGAATAACCCATCACAAGGGTGGATGCATCAACTCAAACAACCTCCTACTTTACTACCTCCACCTCCATCTCAAACACAACTCCCTCATCCTACTCCACCTAAGCAACATCATATGCCTACTCAACCCAATAAAAACCCAAATAATAAGTAAGCACACCAAATATACAATGGAGAGACATCTTTCCCTTCCTATGCTATGGATATTAAAGAAATCAACCTCAGGTTTGGAAGATTTCTCCTAGATAACCAACCTCCATCTCCACCTGACGAGCTTAAAGAGAAAAAGGAAGAGAGTATCCCTCAAATAAATCCACCTCCTTTTCTTGAGATATTGATGCATCCTAACCATCACACCCCATAAGATACTAAACTTCTAGGAGAATTGAAGAATATGTGTGTTAAAATACCTCTCCTCCAAGTTATTAAGGATGTTCCCATCTACAATAATCTTATCAAATAGAAATGTTTCAAAGAACCTGGGAGGAGAAAAAGAGACACCCCCACCATCAATGTTATTGGTCAATTATTTGACTTGATGTTGGGGATAATGATTTGTCCAAAATATCTAGACACTTGAAGTCCAATGGTAGATGTGCACATTGATGGCATAATTGTCCCTCACACCCTGATTGATCTTGGGGCTTCCATCAATGTGATGACTAAAGAAACCATGCTAAAACTAAACCTCCAAGGATCCTTTATAAATACCACTACATTATTGCAACTTGCAGATAGATCCATAGTGGCTCTTGAGGGAGTTGTTGAGGATATAATGGTCTCTATTGACTCCTGGGAGTATCCTACTGATGTCTTGGCCCTCCAACCCAAAATCAAATCCAATGGTTATCCTCTCATCCTAGGAAGGCCATGGTTAGCCACTGCTAATGCTTACATTAGTTGCAAGGCTGGGAACATGACCATTAAGAATGGGCATTTTTCCAAACAGTTGGTATTGTACCCTCTTGCTCAGCCATCCATCGATCATGACTTACCCCTATGGTTAGAAAAGGAGGAGGAAGATGAAGTGTATCATACAACATCGCATCCAATATGTACGCTAGATGTTGTTATAGGAGGGAGGAAACCTAATGAAGATGACCTCATTGACGAGATCCTCCTGAGCCAACCCCCCAATACCATGCCTCTTGTTGATATTGTAAAGGAATTTGAGGGTAATCCTTAGACTAAATTATGTTTAGTTGACCCAATTCCTGTCCATGTCAAATTTGTAGAATTTGGTCCATCTAGAACCTTCAAGATTAACCCCTCTCTCTCAGCCAACCAAGAAGAAAAGTTGTGCAAAATGTTGAGAGAGCACTTAGATTCTTTTTCTTGGAACTATAAATAAATTAAAGGGGTGCATCCTTTGGTTTTTACTCATCACATCTACATCAAGGAGGGATGTAAAGAAGCACACCAACCTTAGAGGAGAATGAACCCATCTCTCAAGGACATAGTAAAGGAATAGTTGAAAAAGTTGTTGGATGTAGCATTCATATACCCCATCTTAGATAGTGAGTGGGTGTCGCCTCTAGTTTTGGTCCCAAAGAAGAATGGGAAGTGGAGAATTTGTGTGGATTACAGAGAAATGAAACCAAGAAAGGCCATTTCACTTTACCTTTCATTGATCAGTTTTAGATGGTATTACAGGGAAGAAGTTATTCTCTTTCCCAAACATTATTCTGAACTATGGAGTCATACTCCTCCACCATTGCATCAACCCAAATTAGCTGTTGCACTACTTCCTCAAAATAAGAAGGCTCGGTCTTAATACATTCCCCAACAAGGGCCATGTATCCAATATACCTATCAGGTTACCTCCTTTGTCTACATTGAGAAGATGGTTCTCCCACATTCTCTCTCACATCTGACAAAAATATGTTAGCTTCTCTAGTGCGCTTCGTCCCTCTCTGGAAGACTTTGCATGAGTGGATGTCTCCACTCCTAGATCCTCTCCATGCTACTACTATGCATCAGTCTGAGGCTCCTCATCCTTAGGAAAAAAAAGTTCCTCCACAGCTTGTAGTTGGAGCTCCCTCTCAAGGGAAACTCTTAAGGCCTTCTGCTCATCGAACTTAAGATCTCTGTGAACTACTATCCTCTGACTGGTCGGCAAGTACACTCGATAGTTGTGGGGTGTATCAGTGTACCCCACAAGTATCCCCAACTAAGCTTTTGGCTCAAGTTTCTTTCGGGCATCCTTGGTCACATGGAAATAAACCGATGAGCCAAAGATCCTGAAGTGACTCACATCTGGTCTCTTCCCGGAGAAATATTCCTCTGGTGTCTTCATCCCAAGTATGCGATGTAGGCTTCTATTTCATAAATAGACTATTATATTGCATGCCTCATCCCACAAATGAAGTGGTAGGCCTTAGTCATGCAGCATCGCTCGAGCTACCCCCACAATTGTTTTGTTCTTCCTCTTGGCCACCCATTCTACTGTGGGTTATAAGGTGCCATCAACTCCCGTTTAATTCCTTCTGCTGCACAGAAGTCCTTAAACGCTTGAGAGACATAGTCTCCACCATTTTCAGTCCTCAAGGCTTTGATTTTCTTCCTAGATTCTTTCTCAACCAAAGCTTTGAAATCACAAAACTTTGAGAAGGTTTGATCCTTCTTCTGCATGAAATAGATCCAACATCTACGAGAGAAATCATCAATAAAAATCACATAGTACCTTTGTTTAGTGGTGGAGGCTGTTGAGAATGGTCCATACACATCTATATGAACTCACTCCAAGATTGCTTCTGCTCAACTATCTTGATCTTGAAAGGAAGACTTGGCATACTTACCCAAGGTACAACCTTTGCATGTATCTACTTGCTCAAGTTTACCTTTGGGAAGTCCGGTAGAAATCTGCTGCATGATCTTCAAGGCCCCATGATGCAAGTGGCCCAACCACCTGTGCCATAACTCACCAATATCTTGGCTTTGTACCATCTCTGCTTTCGAATTCAATGCAACATAGTCATCTACCTCCAACTTGTAGAGATTATTTACTCGAATCCCAATCCTCTTGGTCTGGCGTGTGGCTATGTGTCTCAGGAATGCCTTTCCTTTACTAAAGACTACATCATAGCCTTTGTCTCCCAACATTGCTACCGAGACCAAGTTCTTCATCAGTCCAGGCACATACTTTACTACAGTCAAGGTGAGAGGAGCTCCATGCTCCCTCTGAAACACAACCGTACCTTCACCTAAAACACGGTACTTTCCATCATCGCCCATCTCTATGCACATCTGCAGGTCTTTCTCCTCCAAGTTAATGAATAAAATTTTGTCTCCGGGCATGTGGAAAGAGGCTCCATTGTCTAGATACCAAACACAACCAACCATCGATGAAACCATACATGCGATGAGGGTAAAATCCAATTCGAACTGTGAAGCCACTGCCTCACCTTCTGATCCTTTCGAGGATCCCTTATTGGATTTATTCAATGGGAAATTAGTTGCATAATGACCCACCTCATGACAATTAAAGCATCTAACTTTAGATTTGTCAAACTTCTTCCCACCACGAGAAGAACTTGATTTGGAATGGGAAGCCTTCCCTTTCCCTTTCCTTGCCTTACTGGCTAAGGCTAGATTTTCTTCATCATAAAGCTTAGATGAAGAACCATCTCTGGTGCTCCTCCTGATCTCCTCCTGCATCAGATCCGACCACAGTCATTCCCAATTTGGTAGTTTCTCTCTTCCATTCACTCAGTCATGGTAGCTATTCTAGTTCTTTGGAAGACCGAGGAGAGCAAGGTTCACAACATCATCATCAGCTCTCATGATTCCTACACTACCAAGCTCATCCTTGTAGGTGGTGAGCTCATTCAAATATGTAGAAATGTTGTCTCCCTTTCTCATTTTGATTTTCCAAAGCTTGTCCTTGAGCGCCAGCTTCCTCGGGTTGTTACTGTTCTAATATAGGTCCATCAATGTCTTCCACATTGAATACGGAGTCTCCTTCCCATGGAGACTCAAGATAATATGCTCTCGAACTCCCTCCAGAAGAATCCTCCTCGCTCTTCCCACACATTTCTCCCATTCCGCCAATTCTTGGGCTTTAGCTGCTGCTGGCTTGGGGAATTCTTGATCAATGAAGTCCTTCAAACCATTGTCCTCTAGTACCGCTTCAATGCGATCCTTCCAAGCTATGTAATTCGAGTTGCCATCCAGGGAATACTCGAGTCTCAAGCCATTGAACACCACTAGTGAACTTTGATATGTGATAAGAAATTGATTTTAGACCTGCAATCAAGAACTTCAAACTTCAAACTTCTCTCTTCTCAGTATGTTGTTCACAGCTCTGATCATCTTTTCTCTTAATCCATGTAGAAATTCACACTGTAGATTAATCTGATTATGCAATGTACTAAAGCAAAATACTTAATCTACTTCTACAATCAAACTTGTGGAAGCTTAATCAATTTGAGCAATATCAAACAAAACACATATAATAGAGAAGAAGATTCAATAACACATGAAACACATGAGAATACTCTGGGGAAAGCCTCTACTAAAAACCCTGCTATCTGTATTATCATACAATGGAAATATCTTAGAGATTACCCACAAATTTAGCTCTCACATAGCTATCCAGCTCTCAGTATAATCCCTCACTGCTCATAGACAGATCATGCAACTCATATGCCTTTCCCTCTCTCCTCCAAGCCTCCTATTTCCTTGCGCAGTTTTTCGTGGGTGCTCCTACTATAACCTTGTGTGACATTGATCTCACACACCGCTCCAACACACTATCTGAACTATGCAATCCTGAAGGAATTAATTCCTTCTACATGCAAGATATTTTCTTATAGGAAAAATCTAGCAACTAATAGTACAATGTCCCTAGCCCCAAGAGTTAGCTCAATCGGTCAAATCAAGTGCCTCGCCAATGGGAGGTCACAGGGTCGAATCCCGAAAGATCTTGGGGTTAGGTCAGTAAATAGGCCGAGGGGTGTTGATGCCCTTCGGGTGGCGTCCACTCAGTGTTAAAAAACCCTGGATGTAGCGGCTACCCACTGACCCGGGTATCCGTGAACCAGTAAGTGAAAAAAAAAATAGTACAATGTCCCTGTCTTTAATCTCAACTGGGCCTTTGTCTGAACTAATATGCATGAGTTATTCATGAGAGAATATTCAGTTATCTGGAGAACACTAGTTACATGCATGCATGCATTAACTGACTAAACTCACAATTAGTTCCTCCAACTGTTTGGAACCAATTTAACTGGACTTAACTCAGTTAACTAAGCTAACTAATTACAACTCAAATACAACTCATCCTTATCTCCTTAATTGTGGGATAACTTCCTCAATCAAAGAGATAACTGTTGCATGTCTTCACAAAGACTTCATGTTTGAATTTCTCCAACTAATTCACTCAAGATGAATTAATTAATTATTATTCAAATAGCTAGTGAGACCAAATTTGAATTTTAATTCTCAATTTTAATTCAAGGACAAATCAAAATTGGAATATCCTGAAATTGTTATGAAACCAGCTCAAGAAAAGATAGAAAAGATAGATCAACGCCTTAGAATTCAGCCTCTTCGAGGGGGCAACCTCCTTTACATTACATAAATGAACAATTCTTGGATGCTACAAATGACCAAACCTCCTTTCTATATATAGGAGTCTAAGGAGTCACAATATAACCTAGCCGACCTAACAATACTAATATAAAGCCACAAAAATAACAATAGAGGGATTCTATGGGGCACAGTAATAACAATATGGGGGCAATAGGGGCAGAACAATATTAATAAGGGGTACAACTAC
>APFE031332148.1:101893-127582 GCA_000404065.3 Pinus taeda
AGGAGATCATTAGGCAAAGGTATTCACTCAAGCATTGAATATCTTATGAAGAGCAAGATCTAGAATACTAGTCATTGGGGTTATGGTGCATAGATGGATCTGAATCAAGGAGGAACCTGAGTGCTAAAAGATGGATAAGTTTTATTGATGGGAATATCTTAAGGCTTGAATAATAGTATCTTTGTGTGATTTTGATCTGTTATATTTCGCGCATGATTTGATCTATAAATTTGATAATCTAGGTATAACTAATGTCTGAATAAGTGAAAAGGGTAAATTATCTTTTATAGATCTATACGCAGGTTCGACACATCAGAGGCACGTATACACGCTGGTTCAGTAAATCGAAACAACGTATACGTTGGTTGGCCTTATTACAGCAGTGTATGCACGCATGTTTCTACATGTTGAAGTAGCCATTCAGAGAAGTAATTGGTTGATTCAGTTTTGATTGAAGAAAAGGAGATTGGTTGATGCAGAATGTTTGATGTTTGATTAATGTTATTGATGGATCCAGTATAAAAATTTATGAAACGTGGTCCCTAGAAGAAAGAAAAGGTTGTAGCTTTCTGTAGGTCATCACCTACGTACTAGTACCTCAGCTAGTATAAGAGCTAAGGGGGTTGTAGCTCCCTTCCAGGAGAAGCTGGAGAACGAGAGAAGGTTGTAGCCTTCTGCAGGTAGTAGCCTGCATACTAGTATAAGACTGCACCAGTACAGAAACATTGTAAAAAGAAGTTTCTAATTAAAATAAGATAGAGACGAATTGCAGCAGATGGTTTTCACCCACATTGGATTTCCACCTTATATCTTATGTTCTTATGTGTGATTGCCTATTCTATTTACTATTCCTGGTTATTGTTTATATGGTTTGATGCATAGATTAATGATCAACATCTGAAGAATAATTTAAATTACAAGTCTGCTGGTTATACGCTAGTTTCCTTAACTGCAGTTGCATACATACGCAGTTTTTACTAACTGAAGTAGCGTATACAAATCTAATTGTAAAATGAAAAATAATTGACCTGATAATACTGATTCACCCCTCCTCTCAATATTATTTCCAACAACAACATCAAATTTATAGATGAGTACCTTGCTATAGGAGAAAAAGTCTCATCATAGTCAATCCCATTTACCTGTGTGAAACCATGAGCAACAAACCTTTCCTTATGTTTCTCAATACTACGATCAGCAACATACTTTACCTTGTAAAGCCAACAGAACTCACCACTAACTTGTTCTCCAGTCTTGGAGCTACATTCCAAACACTGTTCCGAACTATGGAGTCATACTCCTCCACCATCGCATCAACCCAAATCAGTTGTTGCACTACTTCCTTAAAAGAAGAAGGCTCGGTCTCAATACATTCCCCAACAAGGGCCATGTATCCAATGTACCTATTAGGTGACCTCCTCTGCCTGTGGTGAGAAGATGGTTCACCCACATTCTCTCTCACATCCGACAATAATCTATCAGCTTGTCTGGTGCGCTTTTGTCCCTCTCTGGAAGACTCTACATGAGTGGATGTCTCCACTCCTAGATCCTCTGCATGCAGTTTCTCCACATCAGTTTGAGGCTCCTCCTCCTTAGGAACCAAAAGTTCCTCCACAGGCTGTAGTTGGAGCTCCCTCTCAAGGGAAACTCTCAAGGCCCTCTGCTCATCGAACTTAAGATCTTTGCGAACCATTGTCCTCTGACTAGTTGGAAAGTACATCCGATAGTTGTGGGGTGTATTAGTGTACCCCAAAAGTATCCCCAACTCAGTTGTTGGCTCAAGTTTCTTCCAGGCATCCTTGGTCACATGGCAATGAACTGATGAGCCAAAGATCCTGAAGTGACTCACATTTGGTTTCTTCCTAGAGAAAGCTTCCTCTAGTGTCTTCATCCCAAGTATACGATGTGGGCTTCTATTATGCAAATAGACCGATGTATTTCATACCTCAACCCACAAATGAAGTAGTATGCCTTGGTCATGCAACATTGCTCGAGTTCCCCCCACAATCATTCTGTTCTTCCTCTCAGCCACCCCATTCTGTTGTGGGTTATGAGGTGCCATCAACTCCCGTTTAATTCCTTCTGCTGCATAAAAGTCCTTAAAATCTTCAGAGACATACTCTCCACCATTGTCGCTCCTCAAGGCTTTTATTTTCTTCCCAAATTCTTTCTCAACCAAATCTTTGAAATCACAAAACTTTGAGAAGGTTTGATCCTTCTTCTGCATGAAATAGATCCAACATCTATGAGAGGAATCATCAATAAAAATCACATAGTACCTTTGTTTAGTGGTGGAGGCTATCGAGAATGGTCCAGACACATCTGTATGAACTCGCTCCAAGATCCCTTCTACTCGACTGTCTTGATTGTGAAAGGAGACTACCTGCTCAAGTTTACCTTTGAGAAGTCCGGTAGAAATATATTGCATGATCTTCAATGCCGCAAGATGCAAGTGGCCCAACCACTTGTTCCATAACTTGCCAATATCTTGGCTTTACACCATCTCTGCTTTCAAATTCAATGCAGCACAGTCATCTACCTACAACTTGTAGAGATTATTTACTTGAATCCCATTACTCTTGGTTTGGTCCATGGCTATGTGTCTCAGGAATGCCTTTACTTTACTAAAGACTAAATCATATCCTTTGCCTTCAAACATTACTACCGAGACCAAGTTCTTCATCAGTCCAGGCACATAATTTACTCCAGTCAGGGTGAGAGGAGCTCCATGCTCCCTCTGAAACACAACCGTACCTTCACCTAAAACACGGTACTTTCCATCATCAACCATATCTATGCGCATCTGGAGGTCTTTCTCCTCCAAGGTACTGAATAAAGCTTTGTCGTCAGTCATGTGGAAAGAGGCTCCACTGTCTAGATACCAAACACACCCAACCATCGATGAAACCATACATTCGATGAGGGTAAAATTCAATTCGAACTGTGAGGCCAATGCCTCACATTCTGATCCTTTCGAGGATCCCTTCTTGGATTTCTTCAAGGGGAAATTAGTTTCATAATGACCCACCCCATGACAATTAAAGCATCTAACTTTAGATTTGTCAAAATTCTTCCCACCATGAGAAGAACTCGTTTTGGAATGGGAAGCCTTCCCTTTCCCTTTCCTCACCTTACTGGCTAAGGCTAGATTTTCTTCATCATCAGGCTTAGATGAAGAACCATCTCTGGTGTTGCTCCTGATCTCCTCCTACATCAGATATGACCACAGTCATTCCCAATTTGGCAGTTTCTCTCTTCCATTCACTGAGTCCTAGCAGCTATTCTAGCTCTTTAGAAGACCGAGGAGAGCAAGGCTCACCATATCATCATCAGCTGTCATGATTCCTACACTACCAAGCTCATCCCTGCAAGTGGTGAGCTTGTTCAGATATGTAGAAATGTTGTCGCCATTTTCCATTTTGATTTTCTGAAGCTTGTCCTTAAGTGCCAACTTCCTCTGGTTGCTACTGTTCTAATATAGGTCCTTCAATGTCTTCCACATTGAATACGAAGTCTCCTTCCCATGGAGACTCGAGAAAATATGGTCTCGAACTCCCTCTAGAAGAATCCTCCTCGTTCTTGCCACACATTTCTTCCATTCCGCCAATTCTTGGGCATTAGTTGCTACTGGCTTAGGGACTTCTTGATCAATGAAGTTCTTCAAACCATTGTCCTCTATTACCGCTTCTATGCGATCCTTCCAAGCTATGTAATTTGAGCTGCCATCCAGGGCATACTCGAGTCTCAATCCATTGAACACCATTAGTGAACTTTGAGATGTGATGAGAAATTGATTTTATACCTGCAATCAAGAACTTCAAACTTTGATCTTCCCCCTTCTCAGTATGATGTTCACAGCTCTGATCACCTTTGTTCTGATACCATGTAGAAATTCTCATTGTAGATTAATCTAATTATGCAATGTACTAAAGAAAAATACTTAATCTACTTCTACAATCAAACTTGCGGAAGCTTAATCGATTTGAGCAAGATCAAACAGAACACATATAACAGAGAAGAAGATTCAATCACACATGAAACACATGAGAATACTCTGGGGAAAGCCTCTACTAAAAACCCCTCTATCTGTATTATCATACAAAGGAAATATTTCAGAGATTACACACAAATTTAACTCTCACACAACTACCCAGCTCTCAGTACAATCCCTCAGTACTCATAGACAAACTAGAAAAATCATATGCCTTTCCCTCTGTCCTCCAAATCTCCGATTTCCTTGCGTAGTTTTCCTTGGGTGCTTCTACTATAACCTTGTGTGATGCTAATCTTACACACTTCTCCAACACACTATCTGAGCTACGTAATCCTGAAGGAATGAATTCCTTCTGCATGCAGGGCATTTCCTTATAAGAAAAATCTAGCAACTGATAGTACAATGTCCCTGTCTTTAATCTCAACTGGGCCTTTGTCTGAACTGACATGCATGAGTTATTCATGAGAGAATATTCAGTTATCTGGAGAACCCTAGTTACATGCATGCATGCATTAATTGACGAACTCACAATTAGTTCCTCCAACTATTTGGAACTAATTTAACTAGACTTAACTCTGTTAACTAAGCTAACTAATTACAAATCAAATAAAACTCATCCTTATCTCCTTAATGAAGGGATAGCTTCCTCAACCAAAGGGATAACTATTGCATGTCTTCACAAAGACTTCATGTTTGAATTTCTCCAAATAATTGACTCAAGATGAATTAATCAATTATTATTCAAACAGCTGGTGATACCAAATTCAAATTTTATTTCTCAATTTTAATTCAAGGACAAATTAAATATGGAATATCCTGAAATGCTATTTTTAGCATTTCTTGTTGCTATTTTCAACATGGGCACTTGGTGTCTATCCAATCTTTTTGTACAATCTCCTCAATCAATTGAACAGGTGAGGTTAATGGCCTTTGTGCAAATTTTGAGGGGAGTTAGTCCCAGGGTGACTGTCGGTTCTGATTGTCCAGGTGGCCATCATGAGAGTTGATTGAGTTTCGTGTGGGAAATGCAGCTTGAAGTACTAGCTTGGTGCTTTTGCACTGTTCTAGTTGACAGTCAATCGAGACAAAAGAAGGGTGATGGTCTAGCTCTCAGTGAGGAGTCTAGTCATCCGAACTTCAGCAAAAAATGACTAAGTTTTTGAACAGTCGAAAGATGCATAGGTGATTATACGAACACACACTTGCATGACTTGACAATGAAATAACCAAACCATCCAAACACACATGTTAAACATGACTGACTACCAGTGCAAGTGACAAGCATGACACCCATGATTCATTTTTCATTGATAAATACAATGCTTGCACAACAACAAATGTGACTCTATGTGTGAGTGCATCAAATGATTTAATGGAAAACACAACAAACACATATGAAGCGAAGACTTTGAGCATAACTAGAACATGGTTGCAAGCATGCAAAGATTTGAATGCAATGAATAAGCAAGGCAGTTGTAAAGGCTTATGGAGTGAACCCAAGTATGTGTAGTCATCAAGTGAAATTATTCAAGGGAGGATTTGAAATTAGTGTAGACCAAAACTTTGGAGGGTGTTGTAGCTACTACAACACTTGGCAACACACTGGTAGGACACCAGTTTCTTTGTTTCAATTCATTGCTAGCACAGGGCCTCAATATTTCGGGGAGTATTGAATCGATGTGCAAGTTACTTTAGTTTCCCCACTTACCCCATGGAAATACATGGTCCACCCTTTTCCAACGTAGTCGACCAAAATCAAAAGTTCAACTTTAATCTCAGTGTTTCGAATCCGGGAAGGGTAGTTTAGTTCACGAGTTGAAGATTTTCATAGTATAAGTTTTCATCCCTGGTGTTGCTCCACTACCAACAGGCCTGGATAGCACCCCGATGGAGTCACGCAGAAACAAACACGTTGCTCTAGTGCCAGTGAGCCTGGTCAATACCCTGGTGGAGTTGCATGCTTCACCTCTCTACGTAAGAATCCTTTCTCTTGTTTCGCCTTTGTATTTTTTAAAAGAACTATGCATAAGCACTTATTTATTTTGGGGCGGAAGAGGAATCCTGACTTATTGAGAGCAGAAGAGGTTGTTGCTTTAGAGAAGCATGTAAGACCTGTGACATAGGTTTACTCGTTTATATTTTCCCCCTTCTGCATTTCTACTAGTTGGATTAGCTTAAACACACAGAGTAGAAGGATGAGTATAGGCATGGGGCTTCCTAGTGTGGACACAGGTTCACGGTTGGAACAAATCTTCCCTTACAGATGGTTCGTATTTTTCGTTAGGATTTCATCAGCCGAAGGTTGTAACCAAGCATAGAGAACACATACACAAGACTAGCCAAGTGTTGCAGTGTCACAAGTCTCTTCAAATTTCAGCCACATACTCTATTCAAAAGCCAGAACGTAGTAGTTGGCAACGCTTATTTGTGGAAATGAAAATAGTAATATATCAAACAAACAAAATGAACGTGAACAAAAATAGTAAGCAAAATCAAACAAAGTGAAAGCATATATAATAAGAAAAGCAAACCAAATGAAAACAACAAGTAGCAACTAGACTATTTACATGGCATGGGCACAACCTGACCTATTGAAAATAATGATTGAGATCTTGGTCATTAATATGAAGGTTGTCAATCCTCCCGTCGAGTGATTGCAAATGATACGTGTATGGGCGAACCTTCTCATGAACTATGTACAATCCAATCCACAGGGACTGGAACTTCGTATGTTTGCCTTTGTCTTGATGGGGCTTATCCCATTTTAGAACTAAGTCATCCACATCGAACTAGATTTCCTTGCAAACTTCTCATTGAAACACCTCTTGATACGGTTTTGGTGGAATGTGAATTTTTATTTTTCTTTCATCCTTTCTTCCTGGAGCTTATGGAGAGCATCCATCCTACGCCGAACTAGCTAGCAAGGCTTGCCTTGGGATTCCTGGGAAAGTTGAGGAGCAAGCAAATAGATATTTGGTGGGAGGATAGCTTCTTTACTATAAACCAGGAAGTATGGTGAGGTATTCAGAAAGGTCTTAGGTGTTACAAATTTAGCCCATAGTGCATTTGTCAAGGCAGTATACCATTTATGTTACTTAGAGAAAATAGTCTTCTTGATTATACAGATGAGGTTTTTATTCATAGACTTTGCTAGATCGTTTACTTGCAGATAATAATTTGATGAATGATTTAGCAAAATACGATGCTATAATGCAATTTCATAGAGTTTCAAAGACAAAAAATAAGTTGCATTATAAAAAAACAAGTGATACTGGAACACCAAAGCGTGAGATGATATTCTGTTGGAGGAAGCTGATGACCTATTGGTCCTTCACTTGTTTGAGTGGAACTGCCTCTATCCACTATGTAAAGTAGTCTGTTGTTGTTAGGATATAGTGGTGTTTCTTTGACGAATGAGGTAAAATTTCCCCAACGATGTCCAGGCCCCATTGTTGGAATGGTTTAGTCACTACAATAGAGTGTAGAGGGGCTATTAATCTTCATGTTCTACTGGTGCATCGCTGACAGACTAGGCATTTATGGGCATCGACACATGCATCCTTGAATAATGTGGGCCAATAAAAATCGGCTTGCATAACCTTGTGTGTCATGATATTTCCTGTGAAGTGATTGTTGGAAATAATACTAAGAGGGGGGTGAATTAGTATTATCAGATCTATAATTTTATTTCCCAAATAGATTTATATACGTTACTTCAGTGAAGTGAACTAGCATGTACACGCAACTATACTTAGAGCAACCAATGTATATGCAGAGAACTTTTGATTTAGACAATTTATCATGTATTGAGCTTAAACCAACATATCAAAGATTTATTAGATAGTGAAATAAAAGAAAAATAAAGAATCACACATAAGAAACACACATGAACACCAAGATATAAGGTGGAAACCCATTGTGGGTAAAAACCACCTACTTCCGTCGTCTTTGTCTTCCTTTTAATAATAAAAAAATTTGTTTAAATCTTGTACTGGTGCAGACTCATACTAGTACGCAGGCTTCTACCTGTAGAAGGTTACAACCTTCTCTCATTCTCTAGCTTCTACTGGAAGGGAGCTACAACCCCCTAGCTCTTGTACTAGACGATCTGTTTAATAGTACATAGGTGCTAGCCTATAGAAGGTTATAACCTTTTCTCTTCCTCCAGGGACCATGCTTCATAAATTTTCAGACTGGATACTCCTGGAACACAACACCACAATCTAAAAGGCCACGTTTCATCTAATTTTCATACTGGTCCCATAAAAAACATTGAAGCTCAAAATCAATCACCACTGTGATAGAACAATCAAATACATCTGCAACAACCAATCACTAAAACTCAAACATCACTTTCTGAACCAACCATAATTGAGTCAATCAATCACTGACAATCCATCATCACTGAAGCAAATCATACTAAATCAATTTGACCATTCAGAACACTATCACTAGAATACAGTCACCAAAACACTGCAATAGCAACCAAAAACAACTGAAACTTTAAACATCACACTTCGTAAGGTATATGATACTTCCATGTGTCGAATCAGCATGTATATGCCCTTTTACCAAAGGGAACCTGCGTACAAATCTGCAAATTTTAATTCATAATGTATACGCTACTTTGATGTGTAGAACCAGTGTGTATACGCGCTTTTTCTAAGGAGAACCTGCGTGCAGATCTGTAAATTCTAATTTAAAACATCACAACTATTCCAGACTTCAGTCATACCTAGATCATAACATTTACAGTATAAAAACATGCGTCAGTATTCAGATCTAGACTGTCCAAGATCAAACCCCATAATTATAATACATTTAAGTATTTATGATTCCGATTCATCAATCTTCACCTGCCATCTAGGTGCATCCTTCAATCAGATAAGGAATCATAAGCTCATTCACCTGTATATTTGATCCAAAAATTTATAATATATTCAAAATACTTGCACACCTTGGCCTAATGATCTTCTCCTCCTTATATAGTTTTAGGCCTTTCTCAATACCATGGACCAAACCACTTAGGACCAATACCTTGGACCAAATACGTCGGACCAATACCTCGGACCAAATACCTTGGGTCAAATACCTTGGACCCAAAAACTTTGTTTTCCCAAGATATACGCACTTTCCGTTTTTTGAAAGTGCATGTATACGTGTACGCGTCTTTGGTTCTGTCAACCTATGTGTATACACTACTTGGGTAAAGTGAACCTACGTATATCTTTCTTTCTTCATTCTTTGGAGTTTGATTTGTAATCCTTTGTTATTAACCTGTTGTACTGTGAACTGTCATCTGAGTGATTTTCCATCAAGGACAATACTTATACAATAATGCCAACAGTGACCCCTAGCGGGTCCATCATGCAGATCTTGAACTACCTTCTCTGATTCTTGTGCTTCCAGGCACTTGAGAAAAACTCCATTACTGTGCTTTCTGTAAAACACTCTATGCACCGACTAATATGCTAAGGCTTTCAGGCACAATGCCCTCTTCTGTTTGATATAAAAGTGAGAGGGTACGTGCCATGCTCAAGGTACTAGTGTACATCTGCATACTAAGAGGTTTCATTTTCTGTGGGGTTTCTCTCCTTATTTCGTACATTTGAATGTCTTGCTCCCAACTGGTGAGCTCTTCTTCATTCTCCAGAGCATGTACTGCTTCAGTTGCAAGTTTGCAGAGCCCATGTCATTTGATCATGTGTACTAGCTTGATTTCAAGATCATATTCTTGCAAACCTGTCATCCAGTTCACACATCATTCTCCCAACTCTTATTGTACTAGCAATATATGAGCTGCTAGGTGGGGGACAAAGACTATGTAGTGGTTCTTCAACAAGTAGGGCCTGAAGTGTTTCACTGCCTTGTAAACTGCATAATCCTGTTTTTCAATGGTGGGGTAGTTAAGCTCTGGTCCCTACATTCTTACAGTCATGAAAGAGATGGGACATTCATCATTAGCTTTGTCTTTCTGAGTGAGTACTGTAGCCAGTGAGTTATCGAAAGCGAAGGTGTATAGCAGGAAATCCTTTTTGAAATATGGGTTGTAAAGTGCGGGTGCTTCGGTAATGGATTTCTTAATCTAGGTGAATTCATGCTTTTCTTTCTTACCCTAGGTGTAAACTACATATTTATTTTTGATGTCCTACATGGGCTTGACTATTTGTGCATAATCCGAGATGAATTTCTGGAGGAAGTTTATCTTGCCCAAGAAAGACTACATGGTTTTCTTGTTGATTGGGTGAGGAATCCGTCTGATAGCTTGGACCCGATTAGGATCCACCTTGATCCCTCTCTTTGAAATAATGTGTCTGAGGAGGTTCCCCTCCGACATGGCGAATACACTCTTCTCGGGATTCAAGGAAATCCTGTATCTTTGGCATCGCTCAAAATTTTTCTTAAGATGGCGTATTTGATCTTCTCATCTTCTTGAGAACACAATCACATCATGGAGATATACCACCATGCTCTGCCCAATGAGTCCGCAAAAGGCGATGTCCATAGTGCGCTAAAATGTTGTACCTGCATTTACAAGCCCAAATGGCATTTTTTTATAAGCGAACGTACCCCACTTGGTATGGAAAGTAGTTTCGAGCTATCAGGTTCTGCTACCAGAACCTGATTGTATCCTAAAAAACCATCAAGGAGAGAGAACATATGTGCCCCAGATACTATTTACAAAATATGGTCCATTGATGACACAGGGTAGTTGTCTTTGTTCGAGGCACGGTTAATGTTCCAGAAATCGACACACAAGAGGATTTCCCCAGACTTCTTTCGTACATGCACAAGGTTTAATATTTAAGTGGAATGACGAACTTTATATATGATCCATGCATCCAACAATTTAGTAAGCTCTTTATGTATGAGTGGTTCAAGTGACGGATGTACTTTTCTCAGCTTTTATTGATATGGCTTGACCCCTTCCTTGATTGGGATGATATCTTGGGTGATCTGCATGTCATAAGTTTTCAGGTCATCATACGTCACTTGTCATTCTTGTTGTGTACAACATGTACCAAGGTTCAAAAAACTTTGGATCCTTTTATGTTCCCAGGTTTATCAGTTCGTGCCTCATGGTGGAACTATGGGTCTTGTTGTTCCTTGGCCCTTTGAACTGCTCTTGGAAGTAATATAGATTTTCCAATGATACCAAACCTTTTGTGATAATGTGGCCTTTCATGTCATCAGCTCCTGCTTGGAGAGAACACTTTTGCTCATCTTCATCTATTTCTACATCTTTGAAAATGTTAGCATTGGCCATAAAATGTAGTATCTGTTTATCATCATTAAACACACATAAGTTTGTTATGTTGTCCGAGATAGATGGTTTCTACAAAATTTCAATAGTAAATCTATCCCTAATTGCTGACATTCTTGAGGCTTCATTTGCTGATGCATTGGCAGCTACATTACGCTTACGTGGCACAACAATTATATTAAACATTTGGAAGTTTGAGATTAGTTTCCATACCTCTTCTTGGTAGTTCTTTAGATGTAGTGATAAATAGTGAATGGTGTCACATACTTTCCGTACCACTATCTCTGAATCACCTACCACTTTAAGCATGACCACATTGAGGCTAATGGATTTCTGCAAGCCCAATATGAGTGCTTCATATTCTTCTACATTGCTCATCCACTCAAATTCCAAGCAGCTTGACACCATATGCTTCCTGTTGCAAGGGTCGATCAGAACACACCTGGCTCCTGAGTTGTCCTGTGTCTTTAATTCGTCAAAGTACAAAGTCCACAACTCATCTATACATGGACCGCTTGATGTGATAGTAATACTGCTACTACTGTCGTTGCTAATAATACTACTATTAGTACAATGCGTTGTACAAGTTTCATTACGATCAGTTGGGCAAGGAAGGAGTCCCAACTATGTGCCTGGTGGGGTTGGATCTGGCCATGTAGGATAACACCCCAACGTTGTCTCAAGGAGGCAGTTTCCGAACACGAGTTCTGCAAGAGCCAATGATTCATTCTCGCCATTAATGGGAGTGATATTATGCTTCATGTACCTCTCGGATTTTACCCAGATTTGGTTGCACTTGCCCTTGTGTGGAAGCCACATGTGAGTCCAGTCTGTGGCAAAATATCCATCCAACTTGTTGGACCAGTCCCTACTGAGTAATAGACCATATTCTTCTGGGTTGTCCACAACTACTCTGTTGATACATTGGTGGACTCGGCTATCATGGGATAGTTGAATGATCACATCTCATAATTCACCAACGGCTGGTACCGGTGTTTGATCAAGTTGGATGATTCGTGTGAATGTCTTGCTCCATTGTGCATTGATCCTTTTAGCGATGGAGAGCGGCACGACAATGGCTGCCACACTGGAATCAACCAAATAGTTGTGAACATTGTAATTGAATATTTCAAAAGATAGCAAGAATGGAGGGAAACATGAGTTTTCATCTTCTATCTAGAGTGTATTGATCACAATTGAAAGTGATTCAGCAGGTGTGCTTGCTCCCTTGTTGGTAGAGGTTGCGTTGTTCATCGATCTCTGTTCCAATGCATGTAGCAAGATATCTCACTAACTCTAGATCTTAGCCAACTCGAACAAACTGATATTTGCTTGAGTTTTCATCATGTCATCAATAATGTTGTAATCCAGAGGTGGTAGAATCACCGAGGTGTCGGGGGTAAGATGAGTGTTCGTGTTATCCGGCGGAGTGTTGTGCAGGTTGCCGCTCATGGATGTGTTTTTGTGTGTTGTTGTCCTCCCAGAATTGCTTTGTGTTTTCAGCTTTGGAACGGCCGGTGGATCGGTCTTCCTTATCAGTATTTTATATTTTCTTGCATCTCCCTAAGTGTGGGGGGATCCCCTTTACTTCTAAGATTGTAATGGTCAGTTTGCTTCCAGGGCTGCTTCTCGGTATTCATCTTTGTCATTGTTTGCAAGCACTGATACATGTTCACCACATGCTCAGAACTTGATAGCTCATCAAGTGCAACCTCTTCATCATTGTACGTGTCTTTCAGTTTCTCTTACATATTGCTTCTTGCCTCGAGTGTATGACTGTAAAAAGTATTTTTGACTCACTTCCAGCCCAGACAAGAGTTCTCGGGATGATTTCTTCCTGGAAAGAACATAATTTCAGATATGCACATTGTTCGAGTTGGAACACACACTTCTGCACAATTTTTGGAATGAATTGGCTGTTGCTTGATGTGTTGCTTGCCTATCTCTACCTAGGCGGGTGACTGCTTGCAAATGTGTTTGATCTACATTGTTTTAGTTCAGAAATTTCAGTGGACAAGCTCTTGACAAGATGAGTGAGGGTCTTAATGTCGGTTGCTTCTTTGTCTCTACCCTTTCTTACCATTGTTTGGGACTTCCTACTTGCATCCTTGGAGTCCTTCATCGATTTATCATCCTTGATGACTCCAACTGCACGCAGATCTTTCTCAACAATGATAACCTCTTCACAGTTTTCCAATAGTGGCGGTCTCGCAGCCCGCTTAACAAACTGCGCAATGCTGGTTGGCAGTGCAAACGTGTAGTAATAAGTGGTGATGGAGTCATGAGGCTTAGTGTTTGCTAGGAACTTGTTAAATATACGTGTAAACTTCTGATTGAAATCTTTCACTTTCTCTTTTCCCTCCATCTTGAGGCTTCCCAACTCTTTGAGTAGCATGGCTGGGGTCTTGTCATCAACGAATTTCTGAAGGAACATGCGTTTGAATGTGACCGTGTTGTGTATAGAGTTCATTGGAAGGTTGTGATACCAAGCAGCTATGCGACCAACCAAGGTACATGGGAACAATATACATGCAGCATCGTCATAATGTACCTCAAGGGTCTGCAGCTGTAGGTAGAAGTTGTCTAGGTGGTCTTTCGCCTTTATCGTGCTGTTAGGGTCAAAATTGACATTCATTCTCTCCAGTTGCCTCGACATCTTATGAAAGAAGGATGGGAGAGCCAATGGTCCCTGATTCATCCATTCAAGATTTGGTTCAGCCATTTGTCTGTCTTCTTCATACTCTTCCTCTCCTTCAGGGTCTGAAATTTCTAACTCTGAGTTTGTTGGTTTGTCTTCGCCTCTTCCTCCTCCGCTGCCTTCCCCCTGCCTCCTACACCAAAGTCTAATCCCGAGATCACAAGAGTGCCTTGTTGACCTTACCAGAGGATTGGAGATTTCTTTTAGTCTTCGATAGTTTCTCCTAGACCTTCAAGTGTGGCAAGGGTTGCTTCTTCCGCTGATGATACAACAACTCTTGTGGGAGTGGCCTCTGGCTTCCTTGTCGTGTGTGGAATATGTTGTCTATCTAGGATCAATCTGACTACTTTAGCGAGTGAGTGAGTGATGAGATGAACAGAGCAAAGGTGTTGATATGAAGTCTCATGCTCAACACTAGGTGGTGAGGAGTAACCAACCGCTAAGTTGCATGTAGGTGAGAGAGACTGTGAGTTACTACCTTGACCATATGTTTGTTGAATGAGTGTGAAAGGAATTTCAGCCATGTACAACTGGTTTCCCACCTTCTAGCACCTGAAATGTTGACAGTGTTGGACCCGTCAACATTTAGGGGATCACCCCGGTATGAATTCCCAACTAGACCTCACACCGTTTGGTGTGGGAGTCCCATCTACTATGATGCCCCAGTTTCCATTGTCTTAAGGATTTGCCTCAACTCTTGCTTGTCAGCACAAGAGAGTGGTATGCTTTGTCTTCGGGAAGTGAGGTTCGCATGCCTGGTGAGTGTATGTGTACTTGTGTTAATGGTTCATTCATTGTGAAGGGAAGAGAGTGATGGTGAGTTCAAGGTTGAAAGGGATCAATCCGAACTTAGCTAGGAACACACAACACAAAATGACATACATAGCTTCCAGTGGAGTAGTCCCCTTGGATGCAGTAGTCACAACATACAAAGTAATATAACACATACAACACTCATGGATCAGTCTGAACGAGTGCAACGGTTGTTACAGCAAGGTTCATGCAAAACGTCTGTCTTATGTCTGGCAGAGAAGTCGACACAGACAGTACAACATTAACAACATATACAACACATTTCCATTAATAGATTATGCATTAAAACAAATGAATTACTTTAGATGTAGAACTCAAGTTAAAGCAACATGAATTACAAGTGTTAAAGATCAATCTTACAACAAATACAATACATGTGTGAAAACGTGTTAGCCTGCTAATAGGCTTCTGAATTAAGTGAAAGTTCCTAGACACATTGTTACACCATACATCACTAACCCTGTAAGTGAGGCGTTGGAGCCACTACTTACTCCTCAAAGAAAAGATTACAGACTCTCTTAGCTATGTGGGAGGAGCTTAGGTGAAACGTCCCTCCATGTACAAATGAGGGGGGCATTTATAACAAAGGGTGATACTGACCCTTGTGGCTGTTTGACTAACCTCATGATCATTCGACTTCCATGAATTTCCAACATACATGACTCTATGTTCAACAAGTGGGTCTCTTGGACTTCCACGTTACATCACATTGATTGAAAACAAGCTCATGGTGGAGATTTTGGAAACATGACTCATGACTTGACTCGACATGACTTGACAAGACAATGTTGGTGCTTTCACACTATTGTTGGAGTGCATGTCAAGCTGCAGTGCCACTAAGTGATGGATGTCTTCATGGTGTGTCATAGCTTCACCTTTGCATGGCGAAATGTGTAGAGTCTTCAATGGTCCTTGGTTCGCTTGATGGAGCTCTAGCATGTTGTTCCTTGCTTTCATGTTGGAAGGCTTGATAGGTTCACTTGTTCACGAAGGTGCATGTTTGTCACGTTCGTCCGCTTCGCATGCTTCATTCATTTGTCCGCTTCACATGCTTCGTTCGTTCGTTCGTTGGTGAACCTGTCCATCTACATGTGCTCCCTTCGTTCATCCTGTTTTTCATCTTGACATGTTTTTTGGTGTACCTATACCTATAGTCACTCATGACGAGATGACATCAAATCAAAAACCTCTTAGTATACCATGACACATGATCATTCAAATGCAGGTGACCGAGAGAGGCAATAGGGTTGTGATGCTAGATGATGGCTCCAGGAAACTACTGATGAAGACTATGCAAGAGTCATTGAATGATGGAGAGAGACAATCCGAGTCGATAGTGACTGTTTGCAAGGTCCGGCTCGGCTGGGAGGAAAAATTGCGCAAATTGTGGGAGAGACATTTCAGGCTGCAAGAAGGTAGGGCAGGTATTCTCTGCGCATTTTTGAGAATAAACAATAAGTAGGGGCTAGATAACCAAATCAATGCAATTTTCTATAGGAATAGGTTGGGATTGCATGAAGGGTCAACAAGCAATGATTGTACATTTTTTCTGGGGAACTACCTGGGAGACTAGCAGCCAAAACTACGTAATTCCCAGAGGGAAATGCTAGTTGGCTGTTGGGTCACTAGCAACCAAAACTACACAATTCCCAAAGGGAACTTCTAGTTGGCTGTTGTGGTCACTGGCAGCAAAAACTACGCAATTCCTAGAGGGAACTAGTAGTTGGATGCACAGCCACTAGCAGCAGAAACTGTGCAATTCCTGGAGGGAACAACCAGTCTGCTGCTAGGAACTACTGGCTGGGAAAACTGCATTGAGGCTGGGAGGCTAGCCTACTGATCATATCTATGAAATTTCTAAGTTGATATGAATAATGAGAAGTGAGAGGCCTTCTCATGAGAACTGCGTAATTTCTGAGATGAATAATCGGTCGACCTTCCGGATGACTGACTGAGAAAACTGTGCAATTTTCTGAAGGAGACAGGGACAAGCACTTGGTGTCTGTCTGACCTGTCTACACAATCTCATCGTTCAGTTTAACAGGTGAGGTCAATGGCCTCTACGCAAATTTTGAGGGGATTCAATCCTGGGGTGACTGCCGATTCCGACTGTCTGGGTGGCTAGCATGAGAGTTGATTGAGTTTCTTGCGGGCAGCGCAACTTGAAGGACTAGCTTGGTGCTTCTGCGTTGTTTTAGTTGACAGTAGATTGAGTTGAAAGTAGGGTGATGGTCTGACTATCAGTGACGAGTCTGGTTTTCAGAGCTTTAGCAAAAAATGACTAAGTGTCTAAATAGTCTAAAGATGCATAGGTAATCATACGAACACACACTCGCATGACTTGACGACAAAACGACCAAATCATCCAGACACACATGTTCAACATGACTGACCATCAGTGCAAGTGACAAGCGCGACACTCATGATTGATCATTAATTGATTGAGATGATGCTTGCATGACAATGAATTTGACTCCGTCTGTGAGTGCGACAGATGCTTTCATGGCGAACACAACAAACACATAAAAAGTGAAGACTTTGAACATAACCAGAACATGGTCGCAAGCATGACTTGGACTTCAACATGTAGATATTTTAATTCAATGAACAAGAAAGGTAGATGTAAAGGCTCACACAAGCTCACGGAGAGAACCAGTGTGTGTACTCATCAAGTGAAATTCTTCAAGGGAGGCTCCGAATTTGGTGAAGGCCAAAATTTTGGAGGGTGTTGTAGCTGCTACAATAGGTTTCTATTGTTACAACAATTTGATTTAACTATCAATGACAAACTAGGAAAAGAAAATGTAGTTGCAGATTTTCTGTCTAGACTTGCTTTTCCTATAGTTGATGAAGGTATAGTCGATGATCAACTTCTAGATGAGCACTTATATTCTATCTCAACGATCTCTCCATGGTTTTCTGACATACCCAGCTACTTGGTTGCAACAAGATTTCCTCCAAATATGTCATTTAGGGAGAAGAGAAAAATTGTAAGGAGGGGCACCCATTTCACTTGGATTGGTGGAAAATCTCTTGAAGATGGGACAAAATCATATCTTAAAAAGATGTGTCGAGGAAGAGGAATTTTTCATGATGGGCCCTATGGAGGTAATTTTTCTACCAAGAGAAAAGTTTTGAAATCTCTACAAGATGGTTATTATCAGTGTACTCTCCACCAAAATGCAAGAAGGTATACCAGCAGATGTGATCGGTGCAAGAGGATGGGGAAACCCACACCAAAGAATGAAATGCATCTACAACCCCAAGTGGCCTTGGAGCCATTTGAAAAGTGGGGCATAGATTTTGTTGGGCCAATTGATTCACCATCAGGGCATGAAAAGTACATCATTATGTGCACTAATTATTTAGCAAAGTGGGATGAGACAAAGGATGCCAAGGCAACAACAAAGGAGAAAGTGGTTGAGTTCTTAAGGGAGAATGTATTATACAAATTTTGGTACCTCAAAGAGATAGTCACTGATTAGGGAGCTCAATTCACATCACATCTGATTGACAATATGTTAAGGCAACATCATATCAAACACAAAAAATCTACTGCCTATCAGCCTCAGGAAAATGGAAAAGTAGAGGTTACAAATAAGGCACTGGAGAGCACCCTCACCAAGGTTCTAAGCAGTATCAGGAGGGATTAGGTAGACAAAATAGTGGAGGCCGCTTATGCATATAATGCAACTTGGAAAAAAGCTATTGGTTACACTCCATATGATCTGGTTTCTAGAAAGAAAGATCTACTCTCTATTGAGTTTGAGTATAATAATTTGATAATGACAACCCAATTGGACTTAGATGTCGCCAAGTCACAACAAGAGAGGTTGCTCCGATTGAATGGCTTGGATGAGTTAACAATGCAGGCCTTCCTACACAATGAATTTATACAATTGTAGAGGAAGGTTTGGCATGATAAGCATATCAAGGACAAAGTTTTTTAAGAAGGGGATTGTGCATGGTTATGTGACTCTAGGTTCAAGGATTTCATAGGAAAATTGATGACAAGATGGTTAGGCCCATACCTGATATAGAAATGTCATGAAAATGGAGCTATTCAAATCAGCAGAGGAGTCAATGTGATTGGAATTTTTATAGCTTCCAGTCCTCATCATTTCTAGATACTTCTTGGAAACAAAATAAAAAATAAAATAAAATACCTAGATGAAAACCTTCATGAGGCATATAAGACCAATTATTGGGTTGAAAGCCTCTCCGAGGAAGCCCAGTAGAAAAGAAAGAAACGAAAAATAAATATCCGTGTGTGAGAACCTCTCTTGAGGTGCCCAGGGTAGGAATAAAGGTTGAAAACATCTCTTAAGGCAGCCTGTGTGTCTCAAAAAAAAAGGAGAAGGAAGAAAACAAAGGAAAAATCCCAAGACATGGATCCACAGCATGTTTCTTAATTTTTTTGTCATTTTTCAAGTTTGAAGACAGTGGCATATTTCATAGATATAGGGCCAACATCTTCAAGATTCTCTCCACTACTCCCTCTATCCACCCCATATCCACCATCCAAAATCATGTTTTTACCACTCCCCATCATCCAATTAGCTCAAAATTCAAATTTCACCCCCTCTCTTGATTACTACAAGAAGGACCTATAATTGCTACATGAAGGTTCTGTAGTGCTACAAGAGGGCTCTGAAAAGATACAGGAGGGAAATATGAATAAAAGGACCACCAAGAATGACCCTTCCTAGGATAAATAAGGTTACCCTACCATGGTCCACCATCTATCCATCACTCAACCATCCCAGTTCATAGAAAAATTTATTGAATTTAGGCTTCTGTGATCCATATCAAGTTTATTGAGAAGATTTTGTGGTGAAAACTCTTCTCTGAAAATTTTATATTTTTTCAGTAAAATCCCTCCACTTTGTCTTACCATGTAAGACTTTCTTGAGAAAAATACATAACACATCCTCTCCATTTTCACAAATCGACACCACTCCCTCAAAGTCCTAGCATCATCCTCCAGACCCTTTACATCCTTTCTCATCACCCCCATGTAGTTTGAAGAGCCTATAAGAGAAGAAAAGGATTGCTACGGGAAGAGAACCTCCTCCTGTAGCAGCCTATGAAAACTTCATATAAAGACATAATCTTATGTTTTCATCAGTAGGGGGGTGATACCAAATCATGAGTCACTTTACGATAGTCATAACACTCCTAATAAGACTCTCCACCAGTAGTGGCATCTTGGACATCAACAAGGTACCTACACACATAGCAACAACAACATTCAAATACCACAAGGAGAAAAGAAGATATACACAGGAAAAAAAAGAACACAACAAGTTAACTCCCTTAATGACAATAAAAAGGTCCAACTCCAACATGCACATCCCTGCATCAATCAATCATAAGGTAGACACATGTATGGAAAACTTGCATCTCCCCCCTATGTGTAAATAATGAAAAATGTGTAAATGTCTAGAGGATGTATTTTAATAAGCTGGAGGTGGCCAGTTAACTTGGACATCCTCGGTCAGCAAAGAAAAAGTGATTGTGAGCACTCATGCAACATGAAGGTGTCACATCAGTCAAGTTAGGATCACAGAGAGTGGGTCTTGATTACGAGGGATGAGGGAATGCTTACTCCAAGTGGGGACAATGGTCCAAACGAGGAAAGTTCGTGTATCTTCTAGGTCATCACAAGGCTCCAAGCCTAAGACAAAAATGGCATATTATGTATTGGGGCTCAAATTATCTTATTTTTACACTGATTTCAAAACTAGTTAAGGTGAGGACAAGCTCAAGGTGCCATCGAGGGTAGTCGAACCCTGATATTCCATTTCTATGGGGGAAAGCTATAGGAAGCCTGCAAATGCTACAAGAAGCCCTAGAGACTGATATAGGAAGACTAAAGGGGTGAAGGAATTCTACCAAGGGTCGAATTGGTCTCTAATTTATTATCTTTATCCTAAGCCATGTGGTAAAAAAAAGTGCACCCTCTCCTTTATCTATCCATAACTTGTATGCTGGTGCACCCTAAATTCTATAGGAAATTTCAGTCAAACTATGAATTGAAGGAACCTTAATGTTTGTAGATTAGAGGGAATATAGGAAATTATCATCAACTAGATATTTCAACCCTCTACAAGCACTGAATTACACATCAGAGCTACTGTAGGAAGCATCACTCCTTCACTTAGTTGAAAACATAGAAAAGAGATGGGGGGAGGATTTAATAGAAGGGAGTCATGAGACACTAAAAGAATCCATACCCACCCTCTTGTGTTAGACATTTTTAGAAGACACCAATCGCTAGGATTCTTTGAACTGTTGAAGGGATATGATGATGATATTGCATATAAATTTTCCATGGCCCTGAACTCATAGGCAAAAGTCAGTGCAACACTTTGGTGAGGGTATTAGCTATTACACTTTGTCCTAAGCTAATTGGTATAGTGAAAATCCTACACCTATGGATCAAATGGGGTAGAGAAGACAAAACCACCAGTACCAGTTCCAAAAATAACTCATTCACTGCCAATGAAAAACCTATTGAAGATAGGAATGAAGTTAGGAGGGAAAGCCTACCCTATCCCTAGGATGAGGTGGCCTACTATATCCTGAAATACATCTCCTATGAAGGAAGGTTGAGTGTGGTCTATGGATATCAGTTTAGATTACTTTATGAACTCAGGTTTCAAGTAGACTTACCCTTGGCTCAAAAACTCAGTGTCCCATATTTCCTCCTACAGTCCATCAGGGACATAAGTCAAAAAGTGAGAGAGGGAAAAAAACTAAGGATCCCTGTCCTTTAGTTAAAATTAATTGACATTGATAGAGAGGCCTTCATTGACACATAGACCCTCACACAAGGTGAGACCCAAACCTTTAGTGTTTGAGGAACAGAGTGGAAGAAAGAAGAAGAAGAGGTGGAACAGGAAAAAGAGGAAATAGAGACAAATGAAAAGAGGATAGAGGAAGAACCAGAGGTAGAGGAAAAAAAAGAGTAAGAGGAAGAGGAAGAGGGGGAGAAACAGGAAAAACCAAGCCATGAGAAAACTAATGAATCTAGAGAAGCAGGAGTATCCCCAAAGAAAATGAGTTTGTCTCCATGACCCAATGAAAAATAGGTAGTTGCAACCTTAGCTACCTTGAGCACCCCATTTAAACCCAAAAGGAAGAGGCAAAGATAGGATTCCCTCTAATTTAAGACCACAGAAAGCACCAGGATTAATAAAGGAAGCCCTCAAATTTCCACAAAGGCCCCTATCACAATTGAGGAGTCTCCAAGGAAGAAGGAGGAGGCAGGGCCCACTAAAAGAAAATTTGAAGGGATCACCTCTCCAAAATCCATATCAAATAATCCTATAGCATATGTAAAGAGTCACATCACTAGACTAACCTCCTTTAAACAACCCAAGACACCTAGCACTCTCGAACAAAGAGGAAATGGGAATCTACAGGAAGAAGAGAGCATGCTATAGGAAAAACAGTGTGTGCTACAGGAAGAACATACGGTTCTACAGGAGGAGAAAAATTAGAAACGAGAAGGGCAGAAGGTAACACAACAACTACAGGAGGGGGCAACTTCCCCAAAAAAATTAGGAATTCCCAAAGCTTCAGGAGCCTAGTCTACAACCTAGTTTGAACTCATATTATAAATTCATTGAAGGAGGTAGAGTTATTCCCCAAAAATTTTCAATTCCACTTTTCTTTGAAATAGAAGCAGAAAGTGGAAGAACCCACAAATGGATGAAAATTGCTAAATCTAAAAAGGTGAAAGATGCAGGCCTCATGGAAGAAAAGTTTCTTGAAATGGGAAAATAATTAAGTGAGCTAAGAGAGAAAGAGTCCACAATAAGGGAACATCTACATGCATAAAATAGATGGTTGAGGGAGAAGATGTCAGAGAAGGAAACCCGATTGGCCAGGATGGAAAGCCTCTCCATGGAGGAATTACAATGTAGACAAACGTCCAAGTCTTATGCACTCGTTCTCAAAGAGCATTGGATGCAATTCCAGATCAAAGCCCTAGCAAAAAATGGATATATGCCCTTTCATTAAATTTGGAATTAAATAGTGGATATGGAATTTTCAAATAACCAAGAAACTTAATTCTAGTGATGCCCTTGAAATAAAATGTTTCCAATTTTAATGAAATGTGTGTTTAAAGAAAAATTGGTTGAGTTCTACATGCATAACCTCACCTTGTTGATTTCTACATGCATAATCTCACCTTGACTAATATGAATATTTTGGATCCCAATGTAAAGTTGGGGGACATGCAACTGATGGCCCTAGAATATTGGATGACTAATGAAGAGGCTAGAGTTGAGGAGGTAAACAAAGTAATGACAAAGGAAGGAAAATAACCACTATATAATATGGCATAGAATGTAAGCCCAATGGTTGTTATTATAAATCATAGCATCATATCCAATGATGCAGATCTAGCACCCAAATACCTTGCCACCCAAGAGCAAGCCATCTCACATTTTTAAGACAAACTCAGGTTGTTAGGGATAGAAAGCTAGCAAGCTTACCAGAGAATATCAAATGCCTTACCCCATAGTCTCTAGATCAAGAAGTATCACTCTCCTGAAAGGCTGAGGAATGCATTGGAAATGACACACCTATACAAAAGACTCATGCAAAGATTAAAAGTTAACTAGCTTGGACTCAAGCTCAATCCATCCTTGCTGCTAGGCCTACAACAAGGACGAAATGAAGAAGAGGAGAGGAAGGAGTGGAAAAATATAGAAAATAATGCAAGCTTATATCCTCAATAAGGTGAAACATATGAGGAGCCTTGGGATGTTAGAGAGGCCACCAGGGCCATGAAATATTATGGACATAAATGACTGGGTTGCTTAGAGAATGTGAAACAGTTTCAGTAGGGGGGTGATGATGAGTCTCATCAATAGGTATATCATAAGGGTTATAATGTCATCCTCTATCTTTAAAATTATCACATTCATTTACACTTTTTTCTATATAATTCTTAGTTAGAGGGGTGAAATATGTGCTTCTATGTCATGTGGCCTAATATGGTTTAAATGTAGGAATTGGAGAAATTTTGAGATAATTTCAATGTAGGAGCTCAGAGTAGGAAACATGGAGAGATTCTAGGAGGTTGTCCACCTTCTTAACACCTTCTATCATCAAAGATCACCACTTTATCTCTCATCAACTCAAATTATTGGCAGCCAAGCAGGATGAGGTCATTGGCATAAAAGCAAGTGCAATTTAAGGAAGATATAAATCCACCTTTCTCAAGTTTTGTAGGTTTTAACCCCATACAGAAATTACCTACATACGAATTCTAAAACACAGAAAATAAACAATGCGAGAGCATAACCCATAAAACACATATACAAAGAGATTTTCCCCTAGATCCCAAAACTGGGACTACCAGCTTGATTTTTTCATGTATTTCTTTCAACTGTTACAATACAGTATTTAATACAGTGTTGAAGCAACCAATACATGGACCGAAAAATCATCGGGTCCAACCATGGACGAAAACATTGCATCCAAACCAATGTGCGAAAACATGCACAAAAACATAGGTAAGGTCAGCCCAACTAATAGACCGTCAGGTTTACTACACCCCTCGAAACCCCCTGTGACCCCCCGCTACGGCAATCATAGCACAATAAGGGGGGGGGGGGGGGGGCGGGGGGGGGGGGGGCGCTCCGCCCACTCTAACCGCCTGATTCAACTACGTGGGCTAGTGTGGAAAGAATATAACACAACCCAACCAAGGAAAATTTTAAGGATGGAAAATTTTCTTGAAGTTTAAAAACATTGGCAAATATCACTAATCCCTAACATGCAAGATATAAAATGTTTATTGATATATTTGTAAAATTATTCAAATTTATAATGATTTTATATATAGTGTCTATATAATGTTGGCGATTTTTAAGGTAAACTAATTTTATATTCTAAAATTTGCGCGAATCATCTTTTATAAAACTGGAAATTGGTGAATCCTGTGGAAAAAAATCATCGAAAATTAGCCCACTGGGCGAACATTAGCCCCTAAAATTTTTCGTGAACCCAACATTCTCCCACTTGTTGTTTTCTTTCCATAGGGGGCCACAAGAGAGCTTAGTCATTTATCTAGCCTTGCAATGCCCATTATTTCTCTACACCAAGAGAACTTCTTAGAGCTCATAGATTTTTTCAATGCATCTACAATATTCTTCAAAGTGTCCACGTTTACCAACAACACCTTTTTGTCTTCTATCATATCCCTCACAAAGTGATACTGGACATCAATGTGCTTTCTCTTTGACTGATATGCAGGGTTCTTTGCCAATAAAATTGCACTTTGGCTGTCACAGTATATCTTTATAGCTCCCTGTACTAACCCCATACTTGAACACAATCTCTGGAACCAAACTGCTTCCTTGCTTGCATGAGTGGTTTCCATGTATTCTGCCTCTGTATTTGATAGTGCCACTAAAAATTATCTCTTACTCATCCAACTGACTACACCTCCAAATAGGTTAAACACATACCCACTTGTAGATCTTCTCTGATCTAGATTTCAGCCCAGTCTGCATCAACAAAGCCACGGATATCCAACACTCTGTCCAATCCTGGTCTTCCTTGGTAGCACAAACCATAATCACTAGTGCCACGCAAATACCTGAAAACCCGCTTCACTGCTGTCCAGTGCTCCTTCCCTGGTTTTGACATACACCTGCTCAATACTCCCACTGCATGTGCAATGTCTGGTCTAGTACAGACCATTGCATACATCAAGCTACCGACTGCACTTGCATATGGCACACGGGACATGTCCTCTTCCTCTTCTTGTGTCTTGGGACACTGTTCAGCAGATAACCTCACACCTACAGGAATAGGAACCTTCACCGGTTTACTATCCTACATATTAAACCTCTGCAGTATCATCTCAACATACTTCCTCTGGTTTAACCAGAGCTT